>BMAT01013011.1:81532-94614 GCA_019649035.1 Elysia marginata | reverse complement strand
AACAAAACCTCCAAATCATTGTTACAGCGACAGATGAAAGATGACAGCGTGATTTGAAAGCTGTCTGATTTGGAACTATAGAATGTGCTCTGCGTAACAGCTTGTTCTTTTAAATACAACTTTCAAAAGGCGAAAATGTTTTCATACAGTTGACAGAGTGCATGTTTTAGATGAGGGATCCCGCGGTGATTCGGATGTCTATCCACCAGCTTAATACCGCAACATCAGTATCAGAGTTTCAAGAGGTCTTAAACAAACGGATAGAATGATAAGGTAGTGTGTACAAATCGTAAAAATGGAAAGAAAATATAAAAGAACATACTTTGAAAATATGTTTCTCGTTCTCATTCTCCTTTTACGTTTTCCTTTATTTCTTCCCCCCTTTCTCTCTCTCTCTCTATCTTTCTCTCTCTCTCTCTCTCTCTCTCTCTCTTTCTCTCAAATCAAATCACAATACACTTGCACATGAAATAGGCTTTCAGACCCATGTAAATATAATTATTTCCCCCTTTCTAAATATTTCCATGGCTCCAATCTGCGATTAATCTTCCATTGTTTCTCTTGTTTCCCTCGCCATCGTGATTGCTTTTTATGGACTTAAAAAAGAAAGAATACTGGACACTACAACCGTGGTTTTTAGACCGAAAGAATTTTTTTCAGTCTACAACCATTTCATACTTTCATACCTTACTTAAATTTGCTGTCATTTTAATGCCTTCCATCGCTGTTTAGTTCAATGGCTAAAAGTTAAAACTTTATGTACATCCTTGTTATTTTTCTATCAGAACACCGTTTGTTTACACGATACGCAAAAAAAAAGAAAAGAACCGATAATAATTATTGTCAAAGGAAGTGTTTTGATAGCAAATATTCTGGCTCTGCGTCACAATCAAAAATTTCCGATTCGATGACGACTGCGATACTAATGTGTTTGTACAGGAACCAGAAACGTCCAATTTCCCCGACCACTGTGTCTATTTTGAATATTGTACTACACACAGCCCCTGGGGGTATAAAAAGGAACTTTTTATGTTATTTAGAAAACAGGAAAGTGGCTTATCCCTACTATAATCCTGTCAGCTTGTTTGAGCTTGCAAGTTCGTGACCTGTTCAGCAGCGCTATTGGAACTTGGGACCTTTTCCTTAGTACACTGTAATACTATTGCGCTTTAGACTTTGTGCCTGGCGCCGTGCTCTAAGAATGAGACCTAACTGGACACTGTCCTAATCAGATTATCCACACGACTTGCGCCGTTAGCCTTCTGTCTGTTTGGACGAGAGCTTTCGGGGCCGCCCGCCGGAAACAAAGACTGCTTGGTACGCTCATTGCATTTGTTCCTTTTTGTGGAAGTTATTAGATAGATCTAGTTAGAGACACGACTTTTATTCTTCAACTCTGTTGCAATGCATGCTGCATTTGTAAACACAGCTCTTTATTCTAGGAGACTTTATACATCATGGCTAAGTTGTATCACGCTTGGCCAGTTTTCACATTACAGGTTCATGTGAAATGAAACAGTGATCGGTCAGCCGAATTTGTCGCCAAGAAGGCACATATTTTTGTTTCAGACTATGTGGGAAAACCCGATGCTTGAGAGTATTACTAGGGTGTTTACACGGAACTGGTCCTTGTTCAACAATTATAATTACATGCATTAGATTATCACGATAATCGAGGTTACCAAACAGGCCCTAATTCTGTGTTCTTTAGGTGAGAAAGGTAATGCTCTTACCTTCTTTTACAATCATTAACCTCTATAGATGATACCAAGATTAAAACTTTCTCTGCCAAAAAGCCACGGACCTCTACCGTATAAATAATAAATAGCACAAAAATATAAGGTAACCTCGCCAAGCAATAGCAATATCTATCATGGGGTTTGGTCTAATTGCAAAATAAAACTTATATTTTATCATAACAATATCCGAGAAAAAAAAGAAATAAAGGAGAAAAAGTAATACAGTTTTCCACTGAATAATTTAATGACAACACAATATCTAGAGACTTGAAGTCGAAATTCGGATATTCGAAGAGCTTTTCTTTTTTTATCTAACGTTACTACATTGTTTGGTTCTCTATCAAAACAGCCTGCTATAAAATATTCAACAGGACCCCTCTAGACCCTTGTCTGTTCTCAGGCTTAGGTTGTAGGTGAGAATAAAAACACTACTACCTATTCGTCTGGTCCAACAACGCATAGAGTACGTTTATGTTACATTTCAGTGCCCGGAATAAAAATGTAAATTTTTGTACCGGAAAATGTCGGTTTAGCTTGACACCTTGAGGAAGAATCTTTCAAGCGGGTTCTGGATTCCTTTTTCCTTAAGTGTACTTGTACTCAGAAAGGAACAATCCAAAAATATAGCACAATACAGTTTGCGAGAGAGGATTGACAGTTTTAATTTTGTTTGTTTCCTCTTCTCGTCCATTATTCATAAAATTATCAAACTATCGAAAAAAGTAGATTTTAGGAGTTTTAAGAGGGTATCATTTTATTCTCTCTCTTTTCTTCTCTCTTCCCATGCTCATGTAACTTAGAAGAACGAAAGTGTAGAATTAGTCATAACTAGGAGGGATACATTGCATTATGAAAATAATGCCAAAATATCATAGAAAATACCAGACTATTTTATAGCTTTATTTCTGTCAATATGATTATTTTGTGATTTTTTCCTCTTCTTTAAAAATGGCGTCATCAGCGTTTTAGTATTATTTCTGTTCATTTATAATGATCCTCATTAAATTCCAAGAATAGGGAATGAGATCAAAGGTAAAATAAAAGTAGCGTCCCTTCACCAGAAGACAAAACCCCATAACAGTTGTCACTATTATAATCTAGACCTAGATTTTAGGGTCTTTTTTGTTATGTTTCTTACTATTATTAATAACGTAACATCTGCAACCAAGCAACTATACAATTTAAAAAAAAGTTTATCTTCAAAATAAACCAATCTCATATATTTTAAAATATTGTATTTAAAAGGCAACGAGTAATCCCATTATATTTTCACATAGTACTGTCTTTACGATATTTTCTTAAAAAATACGCTAGAAGGTAATTCAGCATGTGCTAGCCTTACTGATTTTAAATCTCACTCTGATTGACATCAGGAAAGTTCCGCTACTTTTGTGGAAATCTCCTTCTCAATATATTTCAAAGGTACAAATGTCTTAACATTTGCTCAACCGGAGGAACAAGAAAATACTACTACCCTCTGCTTCCGTCTCTGAGACAACTTAGCATAGACAGAGACACTGGAAAGGAAACTCCTCCACAAGAGATAGTAAAAAAAAAGTCTTGATGAAGACATTATTTTGTTTTGCCAGAGTTAAACAAGAAATAGCTGCTGTTCAAATCAGCTAGGAAATTATATGCTCTCTTTTTATGTACCGGTCATGTCAACGCCTGTTTTTTAATGTCGATTTTTTTTTTTTGCAAAACCTAGAAATATGTTCATGTATTTGGTTATTCGGCCTTTTTAGTACATATAAATATATATATATTAAGGGGAAATGGAGACCTAGTGCTCTTGAAAATGCTGCGTACAACTTGTTTTGCATGACGCGATTTCCTTGCGAGAGACTCCGGCTGCCTCCGGGCCAGCTTCCGTACTGTGATCCGTTTCCGCTTTCACATGGTGCGTTCCGATCACTGTGAAAGGGTATATATGATATCTCTCTCTCCCTCGTATCAGCTCTGCCGAGATCATATACCGTTAACATTCTGTCTCCATGCAGTGCAACTCGTTCTTCGCCTCTCTATCTGTGACCTTGACATCTCCATTTTTCCTTGCATCTGACTCTATTTGATTTCGCCACGTGGCCTTTAGCCTTCTTCTACTCCTTTTTGCCTGTAGGTTCCATCTTAGCTCCACTGGTTATTTATTGTTTGATCTTCTCAGGACATGTCTAATCCACCTCCATTTCTTTGTCTTCTTACTACCTCTGCCCTTTCCATGCTTGTCATGTTCAGAAGGTCTTATGATTGAATTTTTATAAAGGTATAAAATTAGTGGAGATGCCCGAAATGTCTGCCCTTAGTATTATTAGAACCTTCGACTTATAGAAAACACTGCCACCGCCTTGCCACTTAGAGAAATATGGCTTATACCATGTCACCACTGCGCTCCTTAAAGATCTTAGGTGCTGACGAAATCATACTATATCAACCAAAGAATTTGACGAAGGCACCCATTTACGAGTACAAATGATTGAAACTTTCTAATTGCAGATTGAAGGACATAATTGTTATTTCTTTTCAAAGTTTCCAGTTCAGAGCCGGTGCGGAGACTTCAATGTGGCATACGTGTCATGTAAAACGGGTTTAATACTGCCTTGTTTAAAGCCGGCCCGGTGTTCAGCCAGTATTATTTGTTTCTTTCTTCTGCAAGTACGCTTATACACAGAAAAAAAAAAAAATCTAGACTATCATACCGTTAAAAGCCCCCCCCCTCCCCCCCCCCGAGATATGTCGCGTTCTCATAGCTTTCCATTAACTTATAAAGAAAAAAAAGAGAAGAAATAAAGAATATTGCTTTTAACTAGAGATCGTTGGATTGGCAGATAATGCTTTGTTCACACATGCGGTCGTCAAAGTATTCCAGCTTTGTAAAACGAACTCCTACTATGAATTATGCAGGTTGGAATAATGAGAAATAATGTTTTGTGCTCATTTGATTTCACGGTTTTCTGTTTCCCTTTCCAAAGCTCCCAAGGAGTTGGTTTCGTATTTCAAATGATCTAGGCACATCGCTTGTCTCATGATTTTGCTGTTTGTCACTTCTACATATGTAAACTATCTAAATGGAAGCAAGGCCTTGTACTTTGATTTGAATGCATGTTGGAAACATAAACTTTAATTCAAGTTTGACTTTTTGCTGTGTATTTTCCTTTCATTTTGGTTATTAGATAATTATATTTAATATAATCATATGACCCAGGTCTTCTGTATAACCTTCCATGTACACACGCAACTTTTAAAACCAACGTTTATTACTGCAGTGATACTAACAGGCAACAGATAATGACAGAAAGTAACAGGGGCACGTGCGGGGAGATGTCAGAGAGAATGAGCGTGAATATGGATGAGAAAGAAAGACCGAACTAGAGCAAGTAAGGAGCAGAGTAAAGAGACTGTATCTTGTTTCCAAGCTGCCAATCAATATTTAATGCTTTCCAAGGGACACTAGCGTTCATGACCCGCAAGGTTTAATTACCTCCCGCTGTTTGTAATTGGAATACTCACCCTTTACGGAGTGTTAATGAGTTCGTGTGTTTTCACTTCTGGTGACCGAAGTCAACGCATTTATTGTCTTTATACGCTTTTTTTCGAATCTCATCAATACCCGAAACTTTCGAAAAACGTATTACTCGCTCGGATTTCAATTCGCTTGTGGATCCATGTTTTCCATCTATTTTTGTTTTCTTAGGGGATACTGAATGAAGACTACTCTAATCAGATGAAGGAAGAACCTAAGTAGCTACTTTGCTTACAATGGCATTGTGCAAAGCTGTAAAAATATTTTTTGGCTGCCCTCCCCACCCCCCTGTGTATATAGCTGTCCATGTCTGTCTGAAAAACGTTTTGCCTATATTTTTTTCTACCCATCTCTTCGCGTTCTCTCTTCACCAAATCCTCTAGCCTCACTCTTTGGATGGTGTTTTGCCTTGTTTTATTTCCATTTTTTATCTCTTATTTTATGTGTCATTCTCGCCTCATCTTCTCACCCCCAACTGCCCGGAAAAGAAGAACAAACACGGTTTGTGCGGGAGAGAAGAAACGTGCATCTCCCTGGAGACTCTTTTTGTTTTAACGACAAATACCGACGCCCCTACTTCTTCGGCCATCAGGCCTCTGGGCTTCCAAGGGAGAGCTACATCTCTGACCAGATTGCTATCTGCATGGGTCCTCCCCCTCAACCTCCCCTTTCTTGTCGTGCCCTCCCCCTCTAGAGCTCACCCCGGAGCATTCTCCACGTTCTAACCTGACTTCTGGCGGCCTGATAAACGAAGATCTTCATCAGTTCCAACTCTCTCGTGCCATCTCAGCGAGCTGATATCATTATTAATTTGATTGGTCGTATCTGTTTTATGGACAGCTCGCATATCGCGGTATCTATAATACATTGGTACAGGGGCTTGATACAAGGGCCCGATACACGGAATATTAGACCCGGCTCATTAAAATTCCAAGACGTGCCTTCTTTTATGATGGCTCTCTTTTCATGGCTATTTTTATCGTCCTGATTGTTCAGGTCATCTCAGAAGAGTTATTGTGAGAGCTCCAGAAAATCCCAGGAGGACTATAGCTTACATAGTTCAGATTGAAAACCCTCTAAAATGCTAACACTTATTTATATAACACAAACCTAGTAAGTTGAACTATTATATTTGGCTAGACTGTGGGGTAACAAGCTATATCCTGTATAACTTTTTTAATGATAAAAAAATCTCTTGTTTTATGTAGCGTACCACTAAAGTTTTTGCAAATCTAATTTCGTAATACCCTCACTTGCTTTTGATAAAAAAAACATAACAAGTTCTTTTTACAGTTTCCGGAATGTATAGAAAAATCAAATGTGGCTAATTAGTCAAAAGAAAAATAACACTTAAAGCCTTGGCAAAGTGAAAAAGTAAAAAGAGAGGGTTATTTTTGCACAAACAGACAAAGGTACAGCTCAAAAGGCATAGAAAAGACCAACGGAGAGAAAAGTGATTAAGGCTCACCATACAAGACATACCGCAGTCAATCGAGGCGGCATGAGCAAATGTTTAGCATCTGCTTACAGAGTCAAAGCGATTTGTTTGGAGATGTCCCCTGGATTGCTTGCTTGATTGCTACAGCAAACAGCTCTGTGCGTTCTCAAGTCAACCGTCCTGGTGTCCTCTGCTTTTGGGAAAGCGTTTAATAGTGTATATTGGCACCAGTGATTTTGTCGACTGTTCCCAAAACTTCTCTCTGAAAAACTGGCAGCAGTTGTGATTAGCTGTTCTTCTTTTCCTTTTTTTTTTTTTTGCTTTTTTTCTTGCTATGTTTAGGTTCAACTTTATTAACACAAAGAAGAGAAATGTAGTAGGCAAGATTCACAGTCACGCGTTTTGTAAAAAACCTGTTCTACTAAGCATTGCTGATTGTGTCTTTGTATTGTCACTAAAGATTTTCATTAAAAGGGATAACAGAAAATGTATACAATTTCTGTTCACAAGGTCTGAATATACCTGGAATTTTCTTTTTAGCGTCTGTTTTTTTTTCTGAATCGAAGCGTAGGAAATGGGTGGAGTTAGGTCGATAGTGGTAAAAGAGCCGGAACGTCTGTGGCAGAGGAAGACGGTCAAAGCAGAGATGACCACCAAGAGAAGTCATGTGTCCACACGACCTATTTGTGTAGGCTTGGCTTGAGATCAGTGGTTAAACAGCCAACATTGTCCCGACCGGGGAGAAAACACTCGCAAGAGCCAGGCCGTAGGCCTGGGGGGAAGCCGGTGGTCGCCTAGGATGTTGGTCGTGGACTTAGCAGAGAATGGTGGGAACGGCGAGCACGCACTGGTCTGCTGATTCCTGATCACAGGACAGCAATAATGTTTGGCGCTTGTTTGCTCATGCCATTGGGTCATAAATAAAAGCATCTTGAATAAGCATCTTTGGATATCTTTCTTTTAATATATAAATTGAGAATGCATGTTTATAATTTTCTTTTCTCTTTCTGACTTCTCTCTCTCTTTCTCTCTCTTTCTCTCCCTCTCTCTCTCTCTCTCTCTCTCTCTCTCTCTCTCTTTTCTCCCTCTGACTCAATCTCAATCTCTATCGTCCTATTCCATTGATCTGTCATTTAAACGTACATTTACCAAAAAAAACCTACTAAGATGATGCTTGTGAGTGTTATGAAGCACATATATGGGAAGGAAAAGAGCGCGACATGTTAGTAAGTTTTCCTGCAAATCCTTAGTATTCTAGGGCAATGGTCATTTTTTTCCGAAAGGGTATCGCGCCTTTTATAACGGACTCTGAATGGAATGCTTTTAGCCGGATGACCCAGCAGACCAATGGCCCATCTTGGTAGGATTATCGCGTTTCCTGTAGACGATATTTGACGATAGAATTAGCGCTCGAGGATTAGCGTATTTGCTCTACACATACTTCCATGATTGGCCAGATGCCAACTTCCGGTGCAGACTGCCACTTGGTTTTCTCACCACTAACTTCTGCAGTTTTAATTGAGTCAAAAAGGCTAATTTCATAAACAAAAAGCAATGTCTTCATCTCCATTATGTTCGGTTTTAAATGGTCTCAAAAAAATTTGTTTTATACATTTTATAGCTGTTACGTCATAAGTGTGAAAGTTTGAAACATGTTTAAGTTTTCAGGGACTAATAGCTTAATTTTCTCGTTCTAAACCTTGCCAGGTTTAATCTAGAGAGAAGTGATCTGTCTTCGTCTGATCTAGACTTTAGTTAAGATACCGCTTGAAGAACAATCTGCCACAGATGATAGCCCCTTTTAGTGAATTGAAACTTATTGCAACATCTGTTGTTTTCGCTGTAGCCGTCTTCTTTGTTTCACCATCGATATCTTTCATGTGACTGTTTTTTTGTTTTTTTTATCTTTACTGATCATAAATACCGAATCGTAACTGAATTTGCGTATGGACAGTAATAGAGGCACCGTAAATGGTTATCATATTGCTCATGAGGGGCTAACCTCTTATATGAGTAAAAATGAAATATGTGTGCCTTGATTAAGCTTTTTTGTAGGGTTGGAAGTTTGGTATGAAAAGTAAGTGCTTAATACAGAGACTACCCAGAGCTTAAGGGAAGCTAATCTAAGTGGTTTTTAGGACTAGACACAACCGTCTACGATTTTGGACCATTAGTTAGTTCATTCATTCACTCATGTATTTGTTTTGCCCATCCCCAGAATCACTCCTCCGTCCTGCAGAACACGCTGTCCCCAACAGAGGGTCACGTGAAGCGTGTCCACTACATGGACAAAGGGCTGGACATTGACCGCCTGACGTCCACATCTCCCCCTCCCCGTAGTCAGCCAGGAGTGGCGCCAGCATCCCCCTCGCCTCACGGCTACCACTCAGGGGGCTACTCGTCTCCCAGAGGGGGGCCCTGGACAGGCAGTGGAAGAGCAGTAAGTCTTTGACTTCCGAGTACCTTTTCAATAAACCATGCATGGACTTAGAATGGACCGATTGTATGTGTGTTTGTGTAGAATTAATACTTTTCTTCAACATTTGAGAAGTATAATTATACATTTTTAAATAAACAAAATTTCTTAACACAAAATTTAGATTTTTTTTTAGGTTTAGTTGACATACAGGCTTAAAACGCACTTTTATTGTCAAAGTACTTAGAAAATCATAATTAACTGGTTATTAAAGGAGAAACTTATATAAGTTTAAATAATTGGGGTGCTGTACGTTGTTGAAATAAATTGTCTTTTTTTCATAAACTGACGTGTTTTAAAATAAAGAAATAAAGCCTAAGCAGCCAGTTTATAAGCTACTTACTCCTAAGCATAATAAAACAAGTTGGAACATTTTTTAACTGAAATGTAAACTTCTAAATACCGGTGTCTGGGTTGATGATTTATCAGTGCACAATTGAGCTTTGAATTTCATCTGAAGGACAATTACGTAGGGCCTCCTTTGAAAACGAAACCTCGTTGGTACAACCAAAAGTATGAAATAAGCTGTAGAAGCTAAGATAGTTATAGGTTTCGATCTTTCTTTTCTCATGCTATTACAAATGTTGCCTGCTTTTTTTGATCGCCTGGACTAACAAATGCTTGAATTTTTTTTCAATTGCCGCGCCTGGTTCTCCAATTTAGAGCGCATACTGTCTTCTTTTTTTAAATTATAATGCCTTAGCTCCTTCCATCGTCAAAGAAGTATTTGCCCTCACAAACCACAAGCTTATAGTCAAACTGATTTCTTTTTAAGCTTCTCCTTTTCTTTGCATGCTGAACTTTTTTTGCTGAATAATTATTGTTCCTGCTTACTTGTAGACTTTCTGTCTTTTATTTCGCGTCTGTAGTGTTCTTTTTGGTTTTAAAAGCAACGTTTTAAATTCAAATAATTTAAAATGTGTTTTTGAAAATTTCATAAACTCTTCCGTTTTAAGTGCAGCGATTACTTTTTAGCATACAATTTCTTTTTGATAACATTGGTTAAGAAATCTCCTATAGAATTTTTTTTTGAAGTGTATATTTAAGTACGATGAGTGGCTGACTTTCGAAGAGTTATGAAATAGTAAAGCTAATGACATAGGAGCCAAACTTCACGCCAAGCTGAAATTGCAGCATTGCAAGCTTAGCACTAATGCATACCCAATAAATATTTTTCTAAAACATGCTTAAATACGTTTCAATTTAAAACAAACTTGAACTTTGTGTCAGAATTTGTTTTCCTCCCAATTCATGGCCAAAGGTCACTTTAGAGTTTTCTTTAATTTCTGCAAATTTAAATAAAAAATTATTTTTTAAGGCAATAAATCTTTACAATCACCCACTGAAAAGTGCTTAGCTTTGTTTAGGTATTATAAATTCTCCAAAACACAATGACTCCACCCCTTTTCTAGCATAACTCCGCCTCTTCGTCCCACCCCTGTCTGCAGCAGCACCGCCTCGAGGACTCGGCCAGCCACTCTAGCGGCAGTACAAGCGACAGTGGGCGTGGTGGATCTGGCGAAGAGGGCGACGGTCAAGGCCATAATGGCCACACCCACAATCTAAAGCAGCACGCCGTCGTTGTTACCCTCGGGGACGGCGGTGAGTAGTCTATTTTTAGACCACGTTCGAGATAGCCACACTGCTTTTACTACGTAACTGCTAGGTCTACTGCTTACTTGTTCTGTATTTCTTGGATATTTTCGGGATAACCTTTTTATTTACTTTTAATTCTAAGGTTAACTCTGCATTTCGATATCATTTACTGACAGGTTGTGTAACTGTTTATAATTTATTGGTTTTATAATTTGAATATTTCTTGATATTGCATATTTACAGATTTTTTTTTTTTTTTTGCTTTCTTTGAGATTTCCTGTTACATCCCATTTGCTTGTTTTTTTATGGGTTTTTTTGTTTGTTTTTTTTTGTTGTGTTTCTGGGCATGGCATCTTCCCTTGATTTTTTTTTTCAAACTAGACATGAATTTCGCTACAAAAAGTCTTAAGAGATTGGACTCCGTTGTCGCACGTCAGTAGCATATTAGTTTCATTTGAAAACACATTTTAAAATCATTTGACATTAAATACTTGTATCTGCTTTCTTTTTGGTTTAGTAAATACTCCTCTGTAAGTTACAGCATCAGAACACATAACAGTTTAAAACCAAGCACATTGTAGTTAATCGCAGCCCTCGAAAAAATCTAAAAATCAGCAAGCCGACAACCAACTGAATTATGAAACATTTTTAGGGCGCTACTTTAATAAAAAATGGCTCCTGTTATGGCTCTATAAACCATTTTTTCGACCCTAGAACTCAGAATGGTCCAAGCGCGGATCTGGGTCGCTGTCATTCCAATTTTCCTTCCCTGTTTCCACTCGAATGACCCCCAAATCCACTAAATCAAAGATTCTCTCCCTTGCTAATCGCCACAAGTCTAGCAAACCACAGAATGATCTACCGGAAATCATTCTGAGTCCCCAGTTTGAAGGCTCAAGCGTACACACACACGCGCAGACGAGTGAGACACACAAAGAGCTGCCCGGTGTAGTCATGATGGTGTCCACCCATCTTTCAGTCGAGCTCGAGGAAATGACTTTGCTTCTCTCTGGATTGAGAGGGCGCCGCCTTTATTAACAGTTTCATTCCCTGTATCTTCATCGCTGCTGTCAAAATTTAGGTCACAAGTGACCGGCGAAATTGTCCCAACAGTCTCCAATCATAGATTGCCCCCCTCCAAAACACTGACCCACTTTTTAGAAAAGCAAAGAAAGTTTTAGTTTTTAGTCGGAAACGGAAATTTCCGATTATTTCTTTTTTCTGAAAAACACTCCCTTATTTCGTATATGTATATTTGCTTTCTAAAATGAGTTGTTACATTAAAGATTTTTTTCTGGATCAGGTTTTGACATTAGTTGGAATGATTTCATCGTATTACGGGTGAACTTTTTTCCATAGAAAAATTTTGAAATTTAATATTTTATACATTTAATACTTAGGAATGCAAGGACTAAAAAAGTCGTTATCAACGGATACACATAGCTTTGGGAAAATATTTTACGAAGAAAACAGTTTAACTTCAGACAAGAAATTGAAATGCAAATTAGTGATTGAACTCTCTGTGTAACAATAGAGATTGCAACATTTGAAAATTTGTTTTTGTTATTAGACAATTCTTATATTCTGAAATGCGGAACTATTGATTTTTTATCCTCGTTTTGGTCATTCCTTCTCTGTGTCTTTTAAAGCAATGCTCTTTCTTATTTTTTACTCGCTTTTTCACACCAAAGTGACTCCCCTACCTTTATGAGCAATTTTCTCCGTCCTCGCTTCTCAATTGCACGTATAAATCACTCTGCTTTCCTTGTCATTTTCTTCCTTGCACTCTTTCTTTCCATCTTCCAATCGGCCCCTCCTCTTCTACCCTCCAATTCTTTTGTGCTCTTTGTGGATTTGTGCCTATATGTATCACCGTTTCTCTTCCCCTTATGCCTCTCTCTCTCCCCTCTCTCTCTCTCTCTCTCTCTCTCTCTCTCTCTCTCTCTCTCTCTCCCTTTCTCTCTCTATCTCTCTTCCTTTTCTCTATGCCTCCCTCTTTCTTTTCCTTAAGTATCTATTTTTCAAAGTTCTCTCTTTTTCCCTCATTCTGTTTTTTTTTCCTCTCTTCCTGCCCTTCACTCTTTACCGTCACCCGTTTTGTGGGTTTCTTAACGGAAGAGCTGCTAGTTTTGGCAACCAGCTGAGATTGCTTTCCTTGGCCACACTCATTTATTTTGACCACCCGACACCACCGCTTCACCACAAGATGCTGGGGTTCCTGAAATCAAACGGGGGTAATCATTCAGATCCCCTGCTCATTGATCTCTGAGACTCTCTCTTTCTCTTTCTCTCTCTCTCTCTCTCTCTCTCTCT
>BMAT01013011.1:52296-71100 GCA_019649035.1 Elysia marginata | reverse complement strand
GAGAGAGAGAGAGAGAGAGAAAGAGAGAGAGAGAGATGGTTGGGGTGATGGAGGTAAGGAAACTATGGAAAATAAGAAAAGAGAGAGGATAAAAAGCGAAGAGACCTGCACAGACTTTTTTAGCATTTTGTTTCCATTTTTATGTAAACCGAACAGACACTGGAATTTTTTCTATCTTTAAACTTTAATGGTTTGCCTTTTTCCATCTTTTCTCAGGCAATAGTTTTATTGAAACAAAATAATTACATGGGTTTAGTAGAGCATTGAGTATACTATAAGATGAAGTAATCTTTTTTACTCTCATTTTTTTTTTTATTTTTGGAAACGAATTTATTGTCATTCTCAACACCATTCTTCTTTTCGTTCCCCGATCTCTTGTATCTACTCGAACACTCGCATTATTTTATGTCAATACGATATGAGTATCATTTCTTTTAAGAAAAGTTTATTCTCAAAAAGTCCGTTGTTTGTTAAGTTAACATACAGTTTTAGATAAGTAAATTATTTCTATTTTATTTCTCAAAATTTTTTGAAGATTTTTTTTTACCTAAAATTTGTGATCATTCGCATGAATGTGTTCACTTTTCTGTCTTTTGTGGCTTTTAAACATTTTAGCCACAGAACATCAAAGAGATGCATCATTGAAATAGCCCTGCTTTTAACATAGTAATACATAATAATTATCTTAGTTAGTTCAAGCAGAATGATACATTTTCTCACTCTCCTTAACTAACAAACCTTATATGAGTCAAATAATACTGCTGTTTTTACCAGAATTAAAATGTTATAACCATTTACTTAGCCTTTAAACTCACAATTCTTGTTTGTTTTCGTTTAAAACCTCTAATTACCCTTAACGATGTAGAAGCGTAACTGAAAAAAATAAGAATAAAACATACATTTGTTTGCTAGTTTTATCTAGTTGCATGTAATGTTTGCCCAGAATCAGGAAAATAACACAAGTTTAGTAAACCATTTTGTTTCTGTGTGTGCATCCCTCATTTCAGCATTGAGTCAGTCGTGTTATGTGTAGCGCTGTATTGCTTCATTGGTTTTTGGAGACAAAATACTTTGGTAAGTTCTAATGCACGGTAGAAAGTTTGCTGTAGAACTAGAGTGTCCCTCATTCATTGTGCTGTTTCTCAGGTTAGCAACTGTCTTTGAGCGTTGGTCCAAAAAACACAGCACCTATTATATAAATCAAACACAATAAAAACATGTTTAAGAGGACTGTGATAAATGTGTTGCACCGATTGCTTGATCGATATCTTTAATAAGCAAACTAAATTTAAATTCTTATATTATGGGAGGTTGCATAGGAATACTGCTTTTAAAAAAGAATACTTTGCGACGTCTTCAGTGTTAGATTGCTTTTCTTTATGTTTTAACTAAATGGATTTCTTTTAAAATTTGATTTCTTCTAGTTTTATAAACATAATCTAACCAGGCTTGCCGTGTTGTAAACATCTTTAAACTAACAATGTATTTTGGAGTTTTGTTATTTTCCTTTTTTGCTAATCCAAGCTTTGCCATAATTATAACTCAAACTATTAACACCTTGTCGTTGGGTGCTTTTAACCTTTTTTTTTGTCCTTTTGTTTGCTGTTTTCTGCTTGTTTAGTACTAAATATGCTTGTCGTATGCTTAGATCATCTCTGTTATATCAAGAACGGACGAGAATCTATTAGTCATTGGTATAGAAGCGGCGAGAGCATACAAGAGAGAGAGCGAGAGACAGACAGCGAGAGAGACAGACTGACTGACAGACAGACAGACAGACAGACATAGACAGACAGACATAGACAGACAGACATAGACAGACATAGACAGACAGACATAGACGGACAGACAGATTTGTAATCGTTTTAGTTTTAGAAATGAAGCCAACAAAAACTGCATAAGATTAAAGCTTTTTAAAGTGTTTGAGTATAGCGTGTTCTAGCTTTTCGTTTTTCTAAAATGCACCTTGTCAATGTTTAGTAGACTTAAATTAGCTTCATTGCTTTAGCTTTTTAGTGCAACAAAGTTTTCCATTTCCCTGATCAAGGCGAAGATTTTATTGGAATTTTAAAATTTACTTCATTGTAAGGATACGTGTCTTTTGCGCCAAAGCGTCAGACCCACCCTCCACAAAATAAACATATTTACATTTTTTACCTTCTTGTTCTTTAGGTGGTGCCTCTACAACCCCTACGACTCCAACCAACACGTACCCAACCTCAGCACATCTTATGACGTTCATGTCACCCAAAAGATCGCCAGCCTCGTCTTCGGGAACTTCCGTGATGCCTCGGTCGTCTATGTCTAATTCTGTCAATTCTGAGACGGCGAAAAAGCGGCTGTGGACGGATAGCAACGGCACGCCTAGCACATCCAACATAGCCACAACAAGCAACGACACAACACCGACAAATCTGTCCGCGAAGCTGTCCTCTGATAGCCCTCTGTATCCTGTTGGATTTCCAGAGATATCCTCGGCAGGTGCGACCGCTGCTTCCAACGTATACCGTCCCAATATCAGCTTCAGTGATGACAGTGTTACTGCCAACGCTTCCGTTGGGGCTTCCAAATATGCCAATGGAGCCAATGGTGCCAGAAGCGGTGCCAACACCAACAATCAAAACGCTTCCAAAAGAGGTGCAGTCAGCACTTCATTACGGAATGGCAACTACAACCAGCAAGGCGGATCTTCGTCCAACCTCTATCCAACTCCCGCTCCCAAATCCCCAGACACAATGAACCCGGTTGCTCTACCAACGGCTACTAAATCCGTCCCGACGCCCATCCCGGCCACACCAGCTGCCTTCACATCAACCCGTCGACCCAACAAACCGGACTTCGACAGTTCCGGCACACCCTACCGTCTTCTGGCCACCAATCTGTCACGTATCCCCACTGATCCGGAAGTTTCCACGCGACATGGAACCTTCTTGGAGGCGCCTAGCACCTCTCTTGTAGACGCTTCAGGATCTAGCCGCCCTTCACGTAGCTACGCAAACGCCAGCCGTGCGAACGGCGACAACAGCAATCAAAACAATACTTTCTCTCCAACCGATGGCATTCATGGTGGACTGAGTGCAAGCACTGCACGTCCTTCAAACTACAGCAGCAACAATCATATCAATAACAATCGCAATAGTTTCCACGGAGACGTTCGCAACAATAACGTCCCCGCTTCATCTTTCAACACCACCAATACAAACCTTAACCCTTCCCACAATCGCCTTGGAGGCTCTCTCCGTGCAGACGCGGGTTATTTTGGACAGAGAGCCCAGTCAGTATCAGGCCTACACCGACCTAATCTGAGCACAATAGAGCAAAGTTCGGCAAGTAGTTCGGTAGGAGAGCCATATTCTTTGTCGGACATGAAAGCAGTATTGGATGCTGCCAGCACGGTGGACAAACCACGAGACGACGACAACACAACAACGACCTCCGGTAGTTATACCATCAATGCCGATGATCTGTGCCAAGAGATCGATCATCTTTTCTTCAAAGACATTGTAGTCTAGATTAAAAGTTTCCATGGAACCATTTTAGTTAAAAGAAAAGCATGGCGGTTTCGACCAAGTCTCATGGTTGACTATTTTAATAGGTCCAGCTGAACTCAGAATATACTGCATTATTGCCTAACCCACACAAAAATATGGCAAAAGTTGACTGTGTGACCTATTTGGTTACAAGAAATGGTCGGTATAGGAGAGATAAACGCATAACATTGCTCACAGTACAGACGCTCAAATTTAAATATCCCGATTCATACTAATCTCTTCACGCAAAGAAAGAACTGTAAATATTTGAACAAACTTTGCTTTTAACCCTAACAATACAATGGAGTCAAATAACGTTGAGGATGTTGGATTTATAGTTGTTTTAAAATATTCCTTTTCATTAATCGGCCACACGCACTGAAGAGCCTGAAAAATCAGTGCATTTGCTCTGGTACCAAAAGAAACTCATTTTTTAATAGAGCTAGATTATTGGAAATGAGTATTGCATTTTTGGCAATCACCGACATGCAAAAACATTGGAAGAATGACTGCAGTGTTATTGTGTTTGTTTTAGACAATCTAACATATATTAATACATTTTTTGTCTCATACAAATAAACTTTGCCACTCGAATATTATGACCAAAGCTTTAATATGCATACCTTTTTATATTATCGTTGTTATGTTGTTGCATTAAAGGATAGCAGTGACGGTAAATCCCCTTTACTTATGCCAGTCCTCTCGCCTTAAACATATCAGCAGCACGTGAAAAAAACACACAGATGTACCTTGCAATACAGTCTTAATGCTGTTTCATTTCATTTGATGCCATTTTGCCATTTTATCATCCGTCTTTAGTTTTGTTGATAAAATCCCTCTGCGTTTTAGAGAAGTCAAATAATTGGAAGAAGATATAACTAAAATTACTGGGTTTCGCCTGATTTTCTTATCTGGAAACATTGCGCAAAGTATATATTTCAGGAATGCGTCCCAGTAAAAACTAAAGTGTGGGCGGCAATGATTTTTATAGAGTTCAGAATTATTTTTCTTTGATCCATCAAGTGAGAAGAAAACGATTCTCAAAACTACCAATATAGTGTTGCTGTCTCTATTCGAAAACGATATACAGGTACACCAATGTCCTTGCAGATTTTAAAATAATTAGGAATACTGGAAGTCAAATCTGACCATGATATTGCTCAAATGAGAAAAGAACATTCCGAAACAGTAAAGGCTTAGATGTAGATGAATTCCATTCTAATGAATTGAACAGTCTGAGTTGGCATTCCTTTATTGTATGCTCACAAACACCCTGAGTGTGAGTGTGTATTGCTTAGGGTTTGTTTTTCCGATTGGGAAACCCAGACTGGTATGCTGGCTGAAACATCGCAACTAACATGTCTACTGCCGAGTCAATCGCCTTTTTCACCCTTCTATAGAAAAGTGTTTTCCAACAAGATGCGGTTGAGAAGAACAATGCGTTAAGCGATGCCGCGGCGAGGCTGAGGACAAATACTAATATTGAATGCTAATATGAATAAGAAGAACGGAGGCAGCGATAGTAAATATGGAAAAAAATGGTTTCAAAGGAAAGGTATGAAGTAGCTTAAAAGCGTTGCGGGAATTAGCTAATATTGTAGGGCGAAATGCAGCTTAGCATCGATGGAAGTAATTTAATATTAAAATGCTTGGAAAGGTTTTACAATAATTTTGTGACCCCATGTTTTTGTGTCCGGAAAACAGTTCATTCTTTTTTAATCAAACAATTTTAAGACACAAAACTCTTGTGAAGTAATACGTTTGAAAGACATATATTTTGTTTGAAAAAAAAAACATTCCTCTAAAACGCTCTTCCATTTAACTTAAGAAATTTTAAAACCCACACAAAAGATTAAATTTTTAAGCATAGGCAAAAACTGATTCACATTTCAAGGAGATGTTAACTCATATCTGGCCAAAAACGCAGCGAAAAAAAATTGATGTATTTATGAAGAGAAAGAAAGATTTTCGGGTTGATTGAAGTATATGCACAAGCACTTGACATCAACGTTTATCTTAACAAAAGAAATAAAGGGATTCCGAGAAGAAAAGCAGGCAGCACTTCTTATAATGTAGTACAGATTAACAATCCTGTCTTCAGGACAAGTCAACCGGTTAGATTTGTCAACTTCACAAACATTCCCGACCATCATTCTCATTTGTTTATCACTTTACAGAGTGTTTTGAAGAATAACACTTACAGATTATTATAAATAAAAAATACCTTTCCATAAAATATTGTAAGCACTACAATAATTGTAAAATACGCAAAAGACAATTTAGTAAAACAGTTGTTCTAATTATACATAGGCGCTAAAAAGTGTGTTCGCTACGGAATCGCATTAAACTCGTGTGTATGGTCTGATTGTAGATAATTAACTCCTATTTTTATAAATTATTATTGTAAAGTATTAAAGGTTTAAAAATTGTAACTCGAAGCTATGTAAAAACCGTTCGCATGAACGCTATTGTACCGAGTAATTGAGGTATAAACGTTTGTACAAAGGTCAATATGGTGCTATATTTTCTTCGAGTAATTTTGTGTAAAACATAATTAATCATGTGAAAAAACTTTTTGCAGCTCTCATCTTATTTGTCTCTTTCTATATTCCTCTTCACTTTGCCTCCCTCTCCCACTCTGTCTGTCTCTCTCTGTCTCTACCTCCCTCTCTTTCCCCCTGGTTCTCTCTTCTCTCTTTCATCTACCCTATCTGTTCTACAAGACTTATGTTTTCTTTAATGGCAATCTTCCGTACAGATTGCTCTGGCTGTGTTTCTTGCAAATTTTAAGTGATGTTGATATTATGTTAAGTATTAAATTGACTATCGCTTGCATGGGTAGATGTTTACTGCATGTATGAACGGGTGTACTTTGTGCTAGCTTTATGTAATTACTGAAAAGGTAACAAATGGCACGCATGGCTTGAGTAAGACTGTAAGAACTAAATAGAAGAGGAACATTTTCAAACTTTTTTTAAAAACAAGAACTGTAAAATAACTTACTTTTGGAAAATGGTTTTGCAGTTGTGTTGTGTCTATGTTGTCGTGTCGTCATCGTTGTCGTCGATGTAACTGAGTTTATGGTTTTTTTTTCTTTTTTGTTTTGTTTTTTTTTTTTCGCTCTCCCTCACTCTGTCTCTTACTTCTGCTTGTACTTTTTATATCATTTCTAATGTCATGATCAAAATAGAGATGTCATTTTCCTTCCAACACAACTGTTTAATTGCTATTTCTGTACAACCAATTAGCTTTTTCTAAATAAAAATGTGCTTTTAACTTTTTATTAAATATATTTCCAGTTGTCTTGCCCCAACCATAGTTTAAACTTCAAGGTCCAACATCAGTTGACCTGCGGTAATAAATCAATATTACGGTTGCTTCACTCGTCAACCCAGCTGATTCAATACTGCAACTGTCAAAACAATTTGTAGCTGTTCCCTTTGGGTCTTCCACTGAAATGAATTTGAGGCCCGCCCCCTCCGGTTTTCACTTCAAGCGCCACCCGAAGCGCGTTGCAAAACGTTAAGTCAATATACCCGGGGAAACCCAGTTGTTTTCTTGGGACAAAACTAACATAATGTAACGTGCTGCGCAGTTCAGTTATAGGGGGGGTGTGAGGTTCGAATGTCAATCGGAGTATTGAAACATTACGCGTTACTCATGCATCTTTAATGTTTTCTTTAATTTTTTCGGAAGGATGAAATAAATCACGGCACATGTAGGGAAATTGACTGACTGGTACAATTCAGTACGCACGCAGAGATGAAAAAAATAGTGCATAAGATTAGGAGCGAATTCGAGTCTTTTCTTTGTAAAAATTTCGGCAACGACATATAATGATACTCAGGTGGGCTTGTTGCTTTTGCTGTTGTTTTTGCCTTTGTTGCTGTTTTATTTTGTGTTTTGTTTTTTAGCACAAATCTTTCACGAAATTTCCTTTATAATTATGAGCTCTGTAGGGTGTGAAATTCAATTAAATGAAAATGAGAGTCCCAAAGTGTCAAAGATTTATATTTGGTGAGATTCAAAATTCGATATAATGAACGGTGTGTGCTTGATTGGTGGTAAGATAGGTTTGAAAAAAAAAGGAAAAACCAAAGATGGAGCTAATATTGACGCTAACATTTCTGTATTGTGATTTTCCTTGTATGTGTGCATGATTGAGAAAACAAGGGAGTTAAGGAGAAACAAGAGAGAGAGAGAGAGAGAGAGAGAGAGAGAGAGAGTAAAAGACTTGAATGGGGATAAAAAGAATGAAAAAGAGCGGAAGAGAAAGACAGACAGGCCGATCGACTTAGCTAAGGACGGAGAATGAAGAGTTAGATGGTGAATCATTTATTCTGCCAGGCACGCTTAGTAAAATAGTTCTAACTTGGCTTGATTGTTCAAAGCATTTCTACTTACATTGTACAAAGTCAATCAAAGATCGTTTCATTAGCTTGGTTTTGCATACTTGTCGCTTACGTAAATTTCATATTATTGATTCCTCTACGTTATATTTTGTTTTATGATTTATGACTTAAGTTAATTATCGATCACTGCAATGTTCTTTACTAAAATGCCACACCGATCTTGGAATAAACTAAACCAGTTGATTTAAATACTTCTTGTTTCTTGGAGTTCTAAAATAATGTTATTGGACATTATTCTAATATCAAGACATTTGCTATGTTTGTTTCAATGATCTTGACTATCATTATTTAAATATAAAGTGGGTACATACAAGTCTTAATTTTTAACAAATGTAAATAAACTCTTAAATATCTATCAGTATACAACCACTATTGACATGTAAAATGTACAGTTGCAAAGTCTGATGTGGTATCGGATAGAGATGATGATGATGGTAATGATGTTGATGATGTTGATGATGTTGATGATGTTGATGAGGATGATGAGGATGATGACGACGGTGATGATGACGATGATGATGATGATGATGATGATGATGATGATGATGGTGGTGATCATTATGTGATCATTATGGTGATGGTGATGATGAGGATGATGATGATGATGATGATGATGATGATGATGATGATGATGATGGTGATGGTTATGATGATGATGATGATGATGATGATGATGATGATGATGATGATGATGGTGGTGGTGATCATGATGGTGATGGTGATAATGATGATGTTGATGATGTTGATGATGTTGATGAGAATGATGACGCTGGTGATGATGACGAAGATAATGATGATAATGATGGTGATGGTGATTAAAATGACGATGATGATCAAAATTATTACAAAATCAAAAGAGGAGAAAAAGTAAATCTCGCATTCGATATACTATAAAACTTTTAATCGAATACAAAAATATAAAGTAAAGCACAAAAGTTCCCATATCACTGTTACTTTTTTTAAAACCAGGCATATCCTGAAGCTGAAGCTGTTTAAAAATTAGTACTACCTAGCCAATCGATAAATCTTCAATTTGGACCCTCCACACAACTGGTTCGGGTCAGCTTGCCATTCAATTAGTGCTCCAACAGTGAGTTCATTGTCCAGGCGCTTTGCTCTAATGGCTTTTCAAGTATGAGCGCCCCCGTCTCTGCGACAGTTCTTCAAGATTTATGGCGTTTTGAAGAGAATGGAGGTAATTTCGGACTTCAATGGCTGCGACCTAGTCCGAGAGAGAGGTTGAGTTTGTCTTTTATAGATTGGGTCATTATTTAATATGCATTGAGTAATTAATGAATAATGTAAGGATATTTATCGAGCCGGAAAAAAACGCAAGTGGCCTCCATCCATTGAATTGTTTTGGTCCTGTGTTAAAACTGCAGTGAATTATTACCGCCACCATGTTTGAGAGAGCAAAAAAGAGTAGGCAGAGAGAAACATACATTCAGAGAGATGGAATTTTATTTGAAAAAGATAAGAAGTTCTTAAACAATGTCATAAGTTATATACTAATTTAAAATGGAAAATAGAAGCGCAGTGTTAAGTTATCCATTCTAAGGATCCTTTTTTCACTGTATCATATATAATTTTACGAATACTTTCTTTTAAATAAGACTCAACTCAAACAAAGACCAGTAAAGATTGGTTTTCATAACTGAGGTTTGTTTTTATAATTAACTACCAAACGTAAAAAAAACACTTCTTTATGTTTGGTTTTAGTTTATCATTGATTAAAATCAATCGTAAATCATTTGTTTATTTAAACACTTGTAAGAAGTATTTCAGGCTGTCCCAAACCTTTCTATTTGCTTTATACACTATAGAGCTTTAATTAGACTCAAGCCTAGAAGTACAAAAAATATAGGTTTGGTTTGGTTGTTTGAATTTTAACGTCTCTTTTCAACTACAAGGTTATGTCAGAGACGGCTCTTGGGACAATTGAAAGCGTGCGGCCACACTGTGATGTAAGGAGCGCTTGTATACACCACACCCGTTACATTATCCTGACACCGGACCGACTAGACTTAGCACTAAATTCATAATGACAGACACTAGGCGGGTCAGCTGCTAATACCAATTTTAAAGTCCTTGGTTTGACTCGGCCGGGGAACGAACCCACAACTACCGATCTCTGAGCGAGTGTCTTACCGCCAGGCCACAGAGCCGGTAACAAAGACATGGAGATAGCTAGAGAGAGAGAGGTATTATACATATAGAAAGAAAGAAAGGAAAAGAAAATAATTTAAGGTGGAGGAAGAGAGATACTGGGGGCTTAAAATGTCAAGATGTACAGAACGAACGGCGAGTAGGAAATTAGATATTTTTACAAAGAAAGAAACAAGACCCAGATCTAAACAGTTATAAAATAGAGACAAATAAGGATTAGAAACAAACTAACAGGCGCTAGTACCTCTGAGAAAATGCTTTGACCTTTAAAGATCATAGGACAAAAAGAGAACATGAAGAATAAATTTTAAATAATATGACAACAAAAGGGATATAGAAAGAAAATAAAATGTTTTAGAGAAAAATATCACAAAAATGCAAAAAATGATGACACGGAGTGAACAGTTACAGTGGCAATAATAACCTGTTAAAAATTACCAGTTATTTTCTTATGAGTTAAATCTGAGCGCGGAAGGTTATTAGCCGATCTAATAGAATAATGATGTATATTCTTCATGAAAATACCACTATCTTGGAGAGAAGACCAATGTTAATAATATATCTCCTCCTCCGCCACTATTATTTTGTAAAAGGTTGCAAAGGTAACAAGACAACCGTGTAATTTTTTCTGGCATTAAGTAATGTGTTAAGTGTGTTTCTTCTCGCAAAGTCTCAGTGCGTCGTGACAATATTCGATACATGTATTTTATTTATCTTCGACCAAAGACAGGAAGAAACCCTCTATAGAACCATTAACGCACAAGTCACAATGCGTACACCTCAAGGATTACTTATTCTTTCGTTGGCTGTTAAAAGGAAAGAAAAGTAAAACAGAAAGAGAGAAATTTGGGGAAAAATTAACAAAAGCGGATAGGGTCACGACAGCAACCAGGCAAAAATACTTGAAGATAAAGTAGCAACATAACTTTACAAGTCGGCCTTTGGGTAATCATGAAATGATGGCAGAGACAAAGAGAAACTACATAGCGAGTGAAAGAGACGGGAAGGGTTCAGAAACGACATTCATATTATCTGGAAGGGGCAAAACCTGATCGGGGCGACACCTAAGGATGCGACATCCTCAATGGTCACCGTAAGATTGGATCCTTTCACCAAGTTCTGATGCGTTTAAATTTTTCATCTTGAAACCTAATTTGCTTAAATTTTGATCTTTTCCATGAATATCATGTTCAGTCCCCCGTTTAATTCTTTTACTGGTGGGCATCCTTGTTATCCTTGAGAAAGGCATTTTTAGCCGTCCAGGGGGTAGAGATCTCTTAAGCTCCAAATCTGTCAATAAAGATCACAGCATCTCACCCGTGACTGGTTTGTCTCATGTATCGGACAATGTATGTGGGTATATGTGTGTGTGGCAAGTGTCAGCTAAAGCCTGGTCGTTACCTTTTGGCTTGCTATACGGTAGATTCTACAGTGCACTAGCCTACCCATCTCCCATCTCGGACCTGGACATAGTGTCACCGCCTGTTGCCATTGGTCGCGCAGCGGGATTCCTGATTGAAAAGAACACCAATAATGGTAAAAAATGTTGACCATTACATCAGTTCCTATTATTATCTTTCTTTTTGGGAATCTTAGGAAATGTAACTCTTTTTAAAGAAGACCGTAGCGTATTTTATGTTGATGAAAAACCCATAATAGTTAGAGATTTTAAAAGTTCGAATAAGTACAGGTTCCTACATGTACAACGATTGTGTATTCGAGCATCTTAGCTTCTTTTGCACTACTCACTTTCCCCGACCATTCCGTCGCCTCCCTCATCCCCGCCCCCTCCTAACGGAGACAATTTTAATTGCCGACAAGTCATGATGACCACCTCACAAAATCATTAGTTCCGCGGTCGAGATTGCTTCCTGCCTGCACAATAGTGGAGTCAATTGCCCGTGCACTACAAATGTTCCAACACTCCATCCGAACCCCACGGCGACAGCTATCATGCCGGACATTACCGGATAGGTCAATGGCGGAGGTGTGGCTAGGCTGAGGGGACCGAAGTTTTTTTTTTTCATACAGACAAAAGACAACCATTATTGAAATGGTTATTTACAACAGGGATTAGGAGAAATAAAGAGCGGTGGAAGATTTATACACTGCGGGTTACAAGAAAACGAGAAGTGCCCCGGGAAGTGATTATCTTTTATTTTGTGTGTTGTAGTGGAAGAATACGATTATTGAAATGACTCATACGACATATGGATATTCAGGTAGAAAGCTCAATAGTTAGATAGATAGATACATACATATAAATACAATTTTATTGAATTAATATGAAGATAACTTTATAGACAGATAGAAAGATATAATTATAGATACATGACAACCTAAACCTACCAATTTGTAACCCTGAAACTGTTTTGTCTTGCCGCCTCATCGGTAGGCAGCTCCTCAGATAGATAGATAGATAGATAGATAGATTGATTGATTGATAGATAGGTAGGTAGATAGATAAGGGAAAGATTGATAAATAGAAAAATAGATATAATTAGAACAGTGAGATACGGATTAAAAAGAGTTTTTATGCTATAGTCTCTGAACCACTTTTGGGGGTTCGGACGTGTTTCTTTTACACAACAACATATAAAACTCGAATATATTTATGACTATGGAAACTTCATTGGTTTATACGTGTGTTATCACGACTGATTTAAATACAATTAATAGCTAGGAGAAATGTGTATATGCGAGAGGAACGTACCACAACATGGGTTCTAAACGTAGCATGTATTGGATAGTTCTCAAAACTGTTAAATTACATACATACATATACTATAAACTATGTCAAAAGAAATAAGTTGGTAGCTGCTGTCAAACGTCCTTTATCTCTTTCCTTGTTATTGTTCACTCTATCTCTGGCACGTTTTGTTTCCACCCCCTTCCCCCCTATCCATGTATACAAACACATTTGAGTAACTTAACATATGACCAATGCGGTTTTTTTTGTACCCACAGTCTGGTGTGAATCCCAATATCTTGACAGAGGCGGCTATAACTCTCATCCTTTAAAACGATGCCTGTAAGAATTTCTTGCTGCAAAAAGAATGCACATGTTGTGAAATTACATGTTTGTTTTGTAAAAGCATTTCTAAGAAAGTAATGATTAGATTTCGTAACGGCTAGGACTAAAAAGCTTTGTTTTCTTTGTTTTTTCTTTTCGAAAGTTGACAACATAACCAAAATTATATTGATAGCAGGGGAACAATAATGAAAAGGTCATACGTAGAAGAAAAAAGGGGCACATGGATAACAAAAGAAAAAAGAGAGATGGCTGGAGAGAGACAGAGAGAGAAAAGAGAGAAAGAAAGAGCATTAATTTTTTGCACAACTGCCATTTCATGACGGAGGCATAATTCTTATAGATAAAAAAATTATGTAGGTAGAATAGATGGTGTACAACAAGAATGTACGAAAGTTTGGGAGAGACTGACACAAAGTCAGACAGATAGATTTACAAGCTCTCAAACAACGAGAGGGAAAAAACAATGAAAAGAGCAAAGGGAGAGAAACAGAATGGAAAAGTTGAGTAAACGAGAATCAACAAGTTAAACAGTTGTCATGCAGACAGACAGACAAACAGACAGAGAAATATATAGATACATGGACAAATAGGATGTATAGACAGGCGGGAACAGCGACAGAAAGAGAAAAGTATTTATTTTAAAAGTTTTCAAAAACTAGAAATTTGTAAAGAATGACAAAAAGAATAGCGAAGCGAAAGCTAAGACGGAAACAGAAAGCATCACTGTAGATCTATACCCGCCCACTTGACAATAAGCGTATCCGTGAGGCAATCTGTGCCATAGTCCCTTGGACAATGTGACCCCTGGGGGGTCAGTACTGGGATACAGAAGAAAAGCTATAGCTGGGGAGATAACCTATGTGTGACCAGCACAGCAGTGACCCTGGGTGAATAGCGTCCTGGGCAACAATAGACACAGAGAGAAGAGAAAAGGCGTGACTAGAGACAGTATAGATGAGATTGCGTTGTGTTCAAACATGTCGAGAGGGGACAGTCTTTTGAATACGATCCATCAGATGGATTTATATGGTGGGAACTTTCTCTTTAGAATGTAAAAAAGAGGATGACAAAAAGTAGAACGGCAATGGTACATTTTGTATACATCCGGACACATTCAGTTCTGAGATAGACAACCTACTTTATCTTTTAGAAGTTAACTGTCTCTCTATCTTTCCATTCGTCTGTCTGCCTATCTATCTATCTATCTATCAATCTATCTATCTATCTATCTATCCATCTATCTATCTATCTATATATCTATCTTTCAATCGGTCTGTCTGTCTATTTATCAATTGATAGATCCATCTGTTCTTTTTGTTTTATTGTTCATTGTTAACTCTACCTCCGTTTTAGTCTTTATTTGTCTCTGTTTTTTTCTAGCTATTTGGCTACCTTTTTTATCTTTTGAATTCACCTGCCTGACCTGTCTGGTATCTGTCTGTCTTTCTGTCTACCTGTCTCTCAGTGCCTGTGTATCTCTCTGTCTCTCTTACTGTCTCTTTCTTTCGCTCTTTGAATGTCTAGTTCTTTTTACACGCCTGTCTATATTCAGCCCCGTTTCCCTTTGATTATAACTTTGCTTTTTCCAATATATTTTTAAGTTACACAAACTATAATTTGTCCCATTGTAATTGACACGAAAATTAGTTTTCCTTCGTAACACCCCTAATGTCTAAGAAGAGCAATATGTATAAGAGCACAGTTATAGGTATAACGTAACCAGAGCACCAAAAATATGTTTCTATCATAGCATCTTCAAAATAAGAAATTCAAAATTAACAACCCCTATTTTGTTTTGCGAAGATTTCTGAAACTTGAAAAGTGTGGATTGAAGAATTGTTGAAGCTTTAGTTGTTTCTGCTAGCTCTAGTTAACACACACACACCCTCACCACACTCTCTCTCTTTCTCTCTCTCTCCCTCTCTCTCTCTCTCTCTCTCTCTCTCTCTTTCTCTCTCTCCCTCTCTCTCCATGTGTGTCTCTCTCTGTTTCTCTCTCTTTCCTCTCTATTTGTCTACACTTTGTCTCCTCCTTTCACTCTTAAATCTTTCTATTTTACCGAAACAAATGAAGAAAATCAAGTTTCCATTTTTAGCTATATCATGTTTTGACACGTTTTATAGTGCTTTGTATGGTGTTGTTTCACGATGGAAAAGCGGAGCATCGTGAGAGAACACAATAAATATTACCAGCAACAGAAAGAACGGAATGACAATTATAAAAAGAGTAACAAATAAAAAAATTCTCTGATCCTGTAGAGCTGCTGACGAAACAGATATTATTGCTCTAAAAAAACGCTATCTTCAGATTTGTTCCATGCAGTAACAATGACGTGCAAACTCTAGAAATATGTTGTATCTGAGATACCGCCCTATAGGTTTAGTAAAGGGAAAAACCCGTCAAATGTCAACGTATTGTAAAACTCTCATTCAAGCATCTTCTTCGTTTGGAAATTGGATTCGACGTAGCTAGGGAACTTTTTCACACCTATGTTAAGCAAATAGATTCTTACAGGTGAAGGGCTAAGTACACAGCGTTTTGTTGACCAAGTAATACAATTCGTGTTCGTTCACCTCGTTTTCAAATATTATTTTGATTTCATGCTGAATGACGGTTACAAGTGGCACTTAAAAAGGTCAAATTTAATTTAGTATAAAGAACAAGAAATGGACCCACCCTCTATCTTTTTTAGGTGTAGGCCAGTTCATATTACTATTAGTGTGCAAGATGTCCAAACTTAGATAGTAAAAAAGTTGATTTGCTCCTATTTTCTTCTGTGGCTAAAATAAATAGCATGTATCGAAAGAGTTCAGTAACATTGACGATATTTTTTCGGCTTCAGAACTCAGAACAATACAAATTGTTTAAAAAAAGACAATTAAAACTGAAGTTGCGATTTAAGACTCATTTGAATGCGATACAAGACTGAAACGGTGAGCTTAGAAACATAACATAAACGTTCAATGAGCTGAGCCTTTTGTCCGATTTAATATTTTGCTTTGACTCCAAGCATAGGCTACCCAGATCAGTTTCATCTTTACCAATGCATAAATTATACAGTATTTTTTTAAATTTAACTTGGGAAAAATCGTTTACCCTAATTATCAATGTAATAACAAATAATATTTTATAGTATTGAAGAGATAACAAACTATTGCAATGTAGTTTATATTAAGGCAGGCTACTTGGCGAGCCTACTTCAGTTCAATAGTCTACGTTCCATCTATGCACGAAAAAGAATGCTTTTATTCTTATTTTTCAGTAACTATGTGGTACAGCTTATAAACTACATCGCCGTTCAGTGTGCGTTTCATGTTTTTACATGTAGTAAAACTTGTGTTCAAAGTGTAATTGATCACTGAGGACGCTAGGAATTAAACATTTAATAACAGTCTCAGCAGAGCTGTGTTTATTAGAGAGTTCAAAAATTTCTAAGGCACTTGCTAAGAACTAAACCTGTTGGCCAAGAAAATGAAAGGGGTGAAATAAAACTTGCTTGATTCGTTGGGGTAAGGGAAACAGTTCGATAGCTTTATAAATGGGACTTTTTAACCTCGAGTAGTAAAAAAATTAAAAAAAAAAAAAAACTTTCTATCTAGAATACAAAAAAAATACTTTTCCATGTTCCTTAACCCAATGGCGCATATATGTTTGTTTATCAAACGAACTAAAACAAACAAAAGATAAAGAGACAGCATTTTTTTAGAACGAAGAAAATCTTTTACTAACTACGTTCCTCGGTTTCTGTTTCAATTAAACGTGTCCGGGACACCGAGTAGAGTAATAAACTGCGGTCGTGCTTGTGGATTTCCTTTTCTCACGCTCAGATTGCATGGATGCTAACATTGTAAAATTAAGGAATTTAAAAGTTTTGGAAATAAAACGTGAGCTTCCTTTACCTTTCTTCCCCTCAAAAGTATTAAATATCACATTAAAATTGAAATCCATTTTAAAATACGTTATAGATGAGCAAAGATTCATTTATTCAACATAGTGGGAACTGTTTTTGGACGGCGTTCATGCATCAAAAATATTTTTCATGTAGAAAATATTTATAAGTGCTGATACATATTATATATATTATATTTGGGTGGGACTTAATTGCTTTATATGTATTTCCTTAAACAAATATAAATACTGTATTTACTTTTCTTTTTATTAAGCGGTAGGTAAAAAAAGCAGATATTTTTATAAAAACCAAGAGAGGTTATGGTACGGTATCAGGTATTTTTATATACAAACAATGAATATAATTGTGTGATAATATCTTCCCATTCACATGCAAGAATCTACAAATACAAAAGTTTTATATCATCGTAGTATAACTTTAAATTTTTAAAAATTTTGCGTTCACCAAGACAAAAGAAACGACTTCAATCGACCAATTTCCAAAAACTAGTGAGCTAGTTAAAATAACCTCTACGTATACAAACACTCAACGTGATTGCGTTTGATTTTTTCCACCAAAACGACCGGACTCCTCACTACTAACGGCAAGTCAGGATACGCTTTGCTGTATTTTTATCGTATCGGTACATTGACTCATCAGGCACTGCCCTGTCATAGGCATATAAAAATTTACTTCTTGATTCTTAAGAACATTTTTATTCCGTAAGCATCACTTTCGAGTCAGCAAAATTTACAAATGGACTATGTGTTTTGATGCCTTATAGCCATTTAAAAAATGCAAATTTATATCAGGTTAAGAGGCATTGCTCAGCGCCAACCGCCAAAAAAACTCAATGTATGCTTTCACCTCAGCCAGGAGGATTTTTTTTCTTACGACCCTTGCGATTTAGCCGGATGTCAGAAATTCTGATTTCTTTGAACAACGCTTTTTAGAAGTCGATATTTAGTCTTTTTCTCGACATTTAACATAAAAAAAAATTTTAACTCTTTCCTTAAAATGTCGATACGGTCATAAATAATTCTATATTTTCAGCGCAGAAAAATGAATTAAATAAAACAGCAAAGACTTGGAATGTGTGAAATTTGCGATATCAAACTCTCGAACTGATCGCGAGGCTGTTCTTGGTAGAGAATGATGAAGTTTCTTTTGTATCAACTAACTGTTCTAAACATGCAGTTGTCGCTAGGATCTGCGTCTTAGTGCAATCATATAATCAGATATCTATTACATATATATAATCATTTAATCATATGAATTTTACTTACAAAAAGTTTGTGCATATTGATTTTTGAGCTTGCGGACAGAAATTGTTGCAACAGACTTAACGAGTCGTTTCCAAATCTCGCGTCCTTTGGTGGACATACATAATAGAAATGAGCCAATTCAAATCAAATTTTGTCAACTTGATGCCTTATACGTGGATATTAAGAAATACAATGCTTTTTCTTTCTTTACAATACATTTCGATGTAACCATAATTGTGATAATGGTGTATTAAAGAATCTAAGTTGCGATTTCAATAATTTAGCTATTAAAAGGTTTTTAAAAAAGCAGATGTTTTGTATATTAAAACCTTTTAAGCAGTAATTTGTTACAAGATAAAAATGTTGGGATAATTACTGTTTTGGTTTGATTATAAATGTGAGAAAATGTCTTAAAGTGTAAAATGCAGTAAACTGAAAATGTTCATAACGTACATAATCTAAAGAACAACTTATGTCGACAGTCTAAACACCTGGGCAAATCTGGAGC
>BMAT01013011.1:23533-52212 GCA_019649035.1 Elysia marginata | reverse complement strand
GATGATGATGATGACATAATCTTGAGGGTTTGAGGCCCATATCTAATCAGGTAAAATTATTCTAGCAAGATTTTTATTTAGCTTTGTAAACTGATAGTTTTTTAGTTGAAGCAAAAACGTAATCTTTAGACAACTTTAAGTAACAGTTGTTTTCTAAATATAGCTCGTTCTCCAAAAAGTATGAAATATTGTGCTTATTTTCAATTTAATCAAATATATTCGTGAGTTTAGACAATGGAATTTTTAAGGCCAGTTTACCCTCTTAGTTACATTTTAAAATGCCTAAACAATTATTTGAGATTACGGCATGATGAGGAATGTCAGTTGGATATAGAATATGACACTATGAGAAAATCTGAGCAATGTTTCAAATATTTAAGATACCTATGGCCTATAAATACCATAAGAAACAATAAAGAATTATTGAGACACTATATTACAGTTTCACAGCCATCCAGCCATGCATTCATAAAAAGTGACAAAACAAAGCCATTTCATCTTCTGAAAGATACATTTATTTCAAATTACATGTCTATGGAAAAAGTACACAATCATACGAGGTTTCTCTGCAAGCACAAGGCACACCGTGCAAACTCATAACATGAGTAATAATGAAGGTTAACATTTGTAAATTAGTTTAAGCTTTGGAAACACATGATAGTAAAAAGTACGAGACATTTCTTTTCAGATCAGCAAACGGCCGATAAACAAATAATGAAAGTTTTTTTTTTAGGTTAACAGTGTGTACCATAGAAAATTTTATTTCTTTTTCTAAACATAATACTTATGGAATTTAATTTTAAACTTTACAAGAAAGAGAAAAACAGAACGATTTTTATTAAGAAAAAAGTACTACAAATACACAACACAAATAGAATTTAAAAATTTGGACAAGCAACATTTATCAAAGCCCTTCTTAGAGCGTTTCAAACTGTCAAAAAGTAAAGCAAAGTCTGTGAAGATTAAACCACAGAATCAAAGCCTTTTTGCGAGTTCAGTAAAACTATGCGAATGGATTTTCAGGAATTAAGCAAAGGTGGAAATGAAATTTAAAAAATTTCAGCAAAATGTTAAGTGGTAAATAAAAATGTTTTATTCTCTTTACTTCATTAATGACAGTTTGCATGAAAAATTAGGGCCAAGGATCTTTCCAAAATTACTCAGATTTGGTTTAAGTTTTTGCATATGAAATAGACCAGTGTGGACAGAATAACCATCACGTAGGTTCCGTGCAGGTAAGGGCTACCTGAGGGAAAAAAATTTTAAGCATTGAGAAATGACATAGGAGGAATGGACAGAGACAGGAGGGGTCGGGTAGAGGTGGGTAGGCAATAGACTGGCCTATAATAGGCGATATAACAGATAGAAAAAAATTACTTAAAGAATTGGGCTGTAAAAGAAAAAACAGACTTGCATGAAACCATAGTATGAAATAAAGAATTGTATTAGCTCCGATATATATTCGAAAGTTTGAGAATGAGTCGAAAAAAATGTTCATTTAACAATAGAGTCAAGCTGAGAAGGCTTTTGGGGCAAAATATAGTTACAGCGTATTCGAGCTTTTACTTAATTTCATTTAATAAGATTATATAAATAAAAGCAAGGGCAACTTACAGCAAACAGCTGTTATTTCCTTGTGGACGGATGACTGAAAGACATCGTAGTTACTGCAATTCCCTTTGATACACATTTCCATATCGCTGAGTAGTCTGTGATAAAAATTGTTAACATAACATTATTTAACGTTAAACCTATTTAAAAAAAACTGCCATTCAAACACGTAGTATTCATTATCTTATGCTGGCTTTAAGATCAGATCCTTGTATTTTTCCTTATTTTCTGACGTAAGAACAAAGAAGAACTAAGATTTTAAATAGTTTTATTAAAGCACGTTAAGTACGACAATGCCGCATCTACTTATACTTTGTGGTACAAGAAGACATTTAGTTTCCGCATCTGATTCGTTATTTGTTTTGACTATTGGTTTATCTCCAGGTTGAATTTAATTCGATGCGCCGAAAAGGATCAACCAAACTATGCCTAGTTGCCAAAAAAAAGTCATTTGAGGTGATGGGCTTTAAAGTCTTAAATTCTTAATTATCCGCGAGCACTAAACTAGTAGTCGGAGATACAGAATATTTAACCGGATTACGATTGCTGCCTTGAACTAAAAACTGAAATAAAAAGAAGGTAACAACTTGCTCGTGCCTGAAAATTTCGGGTGCTTTTATTAGGTTGTCACGATTCCTTGTGCCGAATCAAGTAAACAAAAAAAGCTTTTAGACTCGCGAACAGCTTGAATGATTCGGAGCTTTGATGAGGTTTCTTTTACGTAATGTTAGGATATTACAGTTCAATAAAATGTCAATAAAAAAGATTGACAGACTCTTGCATCTTCTTTCCGGAGCTTTGCTAAATTATGAGTTAGTCTTAATATTTGCGGGTCAAAAGGGCACCAATTCGCTCTTGAAGTTTAGAGATGTTTCCTACTTCAGTTTTCAGGCAAACGAATGCAAAGTCTAAAACCTTACAATAAAAAACTTAAAATATTTAGGTTTTGTGTGCTTTGTCGCATATTTTTATTCTAATGTACGGTGATGAATTTTCTGGGGCTTTCTCGTCGCATAATGAAATTAAGGAATGTGGGTTATGTGGATATCAAATATTCTCAATCCAATAAAATGAAGTTTATAACATTTTAAACGCATTTTTCATCCTTTTAAGACATTTTAGTTGTACTGATTTGGGATTTCTGATTAACGTCAAGTAAAATTTTAAAAAGCACAAAATAGACTTACTCGCATTGTGGAACGGCCTGTATATAGTTGAAAAGATGATCACAAGGATCTAGTGCGCCAGTTTTGTTGCACTGTTGTGACAGGAAATCAGCGGTGTGATTGAAGACGACCATAAACTTTAATAGATCTGTGAAAAAGGAAACTTCAGACATTCACTTTATTAAAGACTAGTCTTTATGTTTAAAACTACAAAAAAGGCTCTGTGCAGCTCAATCAAAAATGTTTAAATTTGTTTATACAATAGACACCTAAGTTTAGGGATATGATGGGGTGAGGGAGCGGGCTGAGTTATCGATTAAAGGCAAAGATCATTAAATGAGTTAGACCCAAACAAATTAGAAGGAAGGACGAATGATAAAGTCCCCAGAATTTAAGTAGCATTGAAATTGATTTCTCAAGAGACCTAAAAGGATTATTAAAAAAAAAAAATAATTTATCAAACGGAGAAATGGTGGGCAGAAGAAACGCAATCCAGTGAAATTTAAGTTTCTAACACATTTCTCACTCCGAACCTCCGATTTGACAAAGTACAAAAGAATATGAGAGATTTTTCTGCTTTATATTTGTTGAACTAATATGTTTCATTGTTATATGTCTAACATTATCCCGCATAAACGACTTTTCATAATAACATTGGGCTTGATTTAACACTAATAATCTTTCTCGTTGGGTCTATTGTGCTTACTATGAGGGTTTTTTGGTGAAGCATGACTCGTCCTAATGGAACCACTATGCAGCTGCAAACATCTTATATTTGCAATACCGTGGGATATGCCTCTTGTCTTTTCAATTAAGTTTAACAAGACAAATTTGATCCGTGTTTTATATATTGAAAGTGTTCAACGAAGACGATTTTGTTGTTTACTTTAACAGAATAATATCAAACAATGTAAAATGAGTACTTATTCAATTGATCTAACTCTAAGGCATTTAGATCAGTTAGATCAGTAAATCGAGTGAGATGATTTTCTAAATAACTATAGATATCTGAACGTACAAAAAGACAGTTATGCTAGAAGCGTAAAAAAAATATTAAGGCCTTACACTAAAAAAAAAACATGGCTTTTATATTGAAATTTCTGCTCTATGATTCTTTTTGTGACGCCTCAAACTAAAAAAATTGATCTGTTTGTATTTTGAATGTTAAAAGAACAAAATTCTCACCGTCAGAAGCTGCATTGGCCACAAATCCTGCAAAGAAAAGTGTAAAATTGTAAAACTTTCTCAAACCTGTTTTCCTTTACAGGTATACTTTATAAATTGTGGATTTTTTCAAGACACCTTGGTCCAACTTTACATATTTAACCAGCGTAAACAACATCCTGAAAGACTGAAATCATCAATTGATGCTATATTCAACGCTTCAAGGCTGTTGGAAGAAAACTTAAAATAAAAGCAAGCGTAAAATATGTTGAGAATTTAAAAAATTGTCCATATCTGCTTCTTGTTTGTTTAAGGCAAGTTTATACATGTTGCATAACTTCACTTGTATGACCACAATAAGTATGTTTGAGATTTATATGGAAAATTTATCGCTTAAAACTACACATAGCTAGCAAAGACACACCCACATGCACACACACAAAGGATCTGATAGATGGGTAAAAAAATCGATCCATTTAGAGTGGAGTTTGATGCAGATTCCCGTGGTAATAAAACGTGTCAGATGTAGATTCTTTGATTGTTAAAGTTAATAACATCTAAGGTTAACCTACGAATTGTCAGGAATTTTATCTTAAGCACTTAAAGTAATGGCAATTATGACGAAAAAGTTCTAGGATTACATTCAAAATGTGAATATCCAGAGAAGGCCTATAGATATCAATATTTTAGATCTAAATCTTAACTCTTATGGTAAGTTCTATTACACGGGGAATTACACTGAAATATCTAGCATCCACATTCAGATATCTAGATATAGAGCCAGATCTAGGTCTATTCTGAAACTCAATCTTGCCATAACACTAAAGATAATTTGATTTTATTTTTAAAAAATATTCCAGAATCTAGAAATGATCTGACGGAAAGTTTTAACGCCGTGATTGCACTACTATTTTACCTTATCTTGAGCTTCTATATCTTGAGCTTCTTAATCTTGATTTTTTTGAATAGGTCAAAATCAATATTCTAGATCTTAATCTAAATCCAAACAGTAACTTCTAGGTTATGTTTATTACAGTGAGAATTGCACTGAAATACCTAGAATCCACATGTAGGTATCTAAGGATTATTTTTTGTTTGTTTTTCTTAAAAGAACTGTATTTGGTATAAACTTATCTATGTAACATCGTTTTTCTTTGTTCTTTAAGTGTCGAATTTACAGTTAGGATTTAGGTTTAGATATAGGCCCTATCTGAAACCGCATAATCTATAGATCTCAGTATCAATAGTTCTGAGCTATGAGTAGCATATCATTTGACAGTATTTGTAACATAACCCCATTCAGGTTTTGTTTGCTTTTGAGCTCTAAGCATAGTTTTAGAAAATAATAAACCAATATGTTGGTTTAATACAGTGGATCATTTTCACATTTCGTAGAAGGGGCATGTTGGCTAGTCATATTAATTTTTTTTTCGCATAGGGCCTAGATTATGTTAATGAAGATGATTAAGATATAGGCTGGGGTAAATGTACTCAGATAACATCTCAGATTCATTTTACTGTTCCATAAAAATATCCACCGCACTAATCTCCATCCTTCCGAAAATGACAAAATACATAAAAGCAACAGGTTATCTTCCTCGGGTTTTTCATGAGCTCCATGATAGTTTTAACCAAATCACGCAACTAAGATTGTAGACAGGTTCATTTCATTAGTACTACCCCTGATGGATTTACGCACAGGGGTGCCACCCTAGCTAAGCCCAAACCTCACAATAGCAGATTTAGATTTTTAGAAATAAGGGTCTTCTGTAATAAGATGCATTATTTTAAATTATAACAAAACACTGGCGAAATAGAGGGTAATTTCCAGTTCAAATAGGGGCAGCTTTATCTGAATGTGATTTCTCAACTGAACTTAAGATTTAGAAATTTACTTGGTAATGACAAAGTAAAGTAAAGAAACTTAGACAACAATCTAGAGCATACAAAAATTAGACGAGCGCTTACCTGTTGTAAACAGCACCAGAAGGGCTAGAATAAAAAGAAAAAAAATTAGAAAACATTACTTCCAGTGATACTAAGATTAAAAACAAATGCGTGCTAGAATTATTTCTGCAAAAGTGACATAGGAAGTTGAAATAAGTTTTCTAAAACCATTTTCGGTAATCAAAGTTGAAATCCTGTTAAATGTACCATTACTTTAAAAATGTCATTTTTACGTCCCCATGCCTATGATTATAACTTAGAGACAACGTAATACTGAAGCCAAAATATTCTAAATGTTTGCAGATAAATAAAAATCACAAATTTGACGTAAGGTCGAGATATTTTAATGTTCTAATATGCTGACTTACTCGGCTGACAAAAGGTAATAAAAGTATAAACCTAGAAAAATAGGTTGCTATACAATTGTATCTCCAGTCCGAAATTGGGTGTCATAATATTTTTCGTGTTTCTAAGGTGGGGCGGTACTTATATTTAACCTTCGAGGAAAATAAATACCTTTCGTACCGAATGAAATATTTCTGATCAAGACCCTAAACGGGAAATGTAACTTCACTTTGTGAATTCCCCTAAGTAAGTGCTGTAAGTGTTATACGTCATCTGCTCGAAACGCATTATTCCGTTGAGGTAATATTGTAGAAACGAACTCTTCGCAATAAAATTTCTATCTAGAATATCAGAAGTTACACTTGGAAAGAAAAGTACATAAAACGAAAATTAAGGAATGAAAATTGAAACAAAACGAGCAACACAAACCTTCAAACTCACCTATGGTATTCATCTTTGGTTCTTTCCGTAGGTTAGTCACAGATTTCTTCGGCGCAACTTGAGTCTAGACAAGTAGACCTGGTGCTGGATGAGACAATAACTACTTACAAAGAACACTTCGAGTATCTATGACCACTGGTCTTTAAAAATTCGCTTGTCTCACTCACCGGTCTCCCAAATATCTAAGGGCTTTATCTACCCAGTCAACTTAAAAAGACCTTTTTCGATATCTATGAAAATAACTCACGTAATCTTTGTCCTTTAGCTTTTTTGCTCAACTTCTGTGATTGCAAAGACTTCTCACTCATTTCCCCTTTGTTTTCATCAGTGATTTCAGGTACAGTGGGTGAGAGAAGAGCAGTAAATCTATTTTCAGAACCACAAACGTGCGTGTCTACATATGAATAAGATAACGAAAACGCCTTGATTACGTTCGTTGATACCCAAATTGTGAACGATGCAATCAAATTGTGAGATCAGTTCAAGGGAAGAAGAAAACTAAATCGATTGTTTAACCGAGTTCAACCAAGTCGACCTTGTTGTTTTTGAAAGAGGCTAAACAAAATTGAGATCAAACAATGTGTTAATAAGTAATTATTGTACTTTGACCTAACTCTTCAACAGTTTTTGATTAGTTAGATTACCATTAGAGGAGGTGAGTTTCTGGGTAACGAGAAAGCATGGAGAAGCAACCGTGAAATGCAAGCCCAATGACCCGAATGAGTGTGCTTCTTTACTGCCTCATTAAATTTTTTAACCAAGCCGCTTTGGAACCAGTGGTAATTAATAGAGAATAAGACGTACGCACACTCTCATTCGGTGATCAGGCCTTCACTTCTGCTGTATCAGTCACAACGAATCACACGACAAAGCAAAACACTAAAGATTTTGCCAAGGTCACAATACTCGACAAAGTCTTACAACCTAAACGTTAATAAAGTGGAAAATGAGAACTGTAATGATCTATCTCATTTGAGTTGTTCGTATACTTATGATCTTTTGGTACAAATGAAGTCGGCCTACTTTGCTGATATGGGTCGGCTCCAGACAAAATTCAAAGTAAAATATTAGGAATAAGAGACTAATGTTGAGGGTTTTCGGCCTGTACTAGAAAGGCCTCGTGTTGGACATGTTTCCAAGTGAGGGATTTTAGCATGCGCGGACAGAATTCTTCCAAGCCTAGGCAACCTTACTTCACAGGCCCGTCAATCTAAACTTACACAAACTGGTGCATGGAAGCTCTTACTGATTTATCTCTTTTCAGTAATATTAGTATAGTTAGGGCAAGTGAGGACTCATTTAGTACTTTGCTGTTATGTGCCCCCTCATAACAAAATTACTCATGTTGAAGATTTCGTGCTATCTACGGCGGCCTGGCTGCAAGCCTATGAAATGCGGTCACCGGTGTATAATTCTGATCAAAGCTTTTTTTTTTGTTTACCATCCGTACAGTTTTTGAAAATAAAGGGTGATTACTTAATGGAGCTCACAAGGAGACCTTTGAAAGGTCCGCAGTCCGCCTAATTAACTTTAGTATGAATTACATGTGATTCAAGCTTGTATACTGAACATGAAAATATTACGCCGAAAATACTAAAACTTCAGGCTTTTTTTCTTAACAGGCCACATTCTAATCAGCTTTTTCTTGTATGCTGAACCAAAATCAAGGCCGCAGAAATTTCTTCACAAAAACACAAGTTTTTTGTCACTTGATTTGGCAATCAAGGTAAAGATATTTACGTGCTACTGTTCTAAACATAACGTTTGGAATTACATGTAGCTCAATTTCTGAAGAAGGACGCAAGTGATAGGCAGACATTAGCACTCACCTAAAGTGTTATCATAACACATTGTTTAGAAGTCTTTCTCTAGCCCTCTCCCTCCCCCCCTCTCTCTCTCTCTGCCCTCCTTTCTCTCCCCTATCTCTCATTCCCCTCTGTCGCTCTCTTCTCCTCACTCTATTGGAAACGAGATAAGCGGGAAAACAAGAGTTATCATTCCTGGTTGAAAGGCCGTGTCCAACTCAAGACCTCTAAAAGAATGCTTTCTTAGCGTTATCCACACCAGAATCCTCTTTTTTAGAGTCACTTAGGCTTATAATTTAAATCCAATTACCTTAATCTATTTCAAGTAAAAATTGGGCAGATTTTAAAGTAATGTTTGCATATTTGCAAACAGACACTCAATCTGTCTAAGCTAATTTTTCAACGCTATACGTGCGGCAATCTGCAGCTTCTCTTCTTTATCTTTGCTATTAAAAATTTTTTCTATTGCACATTATTATGTGTAAAGTTAATATAATTATAAAATAAGATATTAAACGACAGATATTGTTTATAAACATAGACTATTATGTATAAGCCTCTAATGGATTAGGAAGAAAATCGCTAGATACATAATAAGGTCAACGTTGAAAAAATCCAGTTCGCTAAGATTAAAACAAGCTGTTGAATTTCAAGGCCTACATGTAAAATGTTTATCAAACATAATTATAGATGTAGAAACTGAAAAGTTATTTACAAATAACTTTAAAAAGTTGTGGGGGGTTGCCCTTCAAACGTGCTATAGAGTTTTCGCTTAAAACGCCAAAAGATAAGCATTGTATTTTTTAATACTGCAAATACAACTGAAACGATTGAGACAGCTTTAGATGAAACTAGATCTAGTGTGGGTTCTTTCTCATAAGCAGAGAATATCAACATGCACCGGTTTGCTTGAACAGCTGCCATCAGTCGCTTATGGCATTCCCCTTTCTCTTCCACTCCACACAAAATGGCTCATGTAGCCAGTAGGTTTTTAGTTTTACCAAGAAAAAAAAAGGTTTTAACCCTGCCTTTGCCATGAAACTCCTTTTTTAAGGAGCGTAGTGGCGACATGGTTTAAGCTATGTTTCTCTAAGTGGCAAGGCGGTGGGTGCCGAAGCATCTATAAGTCGAAGGTTCGAATCATACTAAAGGCAGACATTTCGGGCATTTCCACTAAAAAGCCTACTTCTCTCCACTGCTAATTTCATACCTTTACAATATTTCAATCAAGAAAAAATGTGTATAAAACATTGAAAGTACAAAATACAGAGCCAATATACCATAAACATACGGTAGCAATACATACATGTAGTTATTATAGAGAACTCAGGCTTTCAAAATAGTGAACAAATAAAAAATATTGCTTTGGCTCATGAAAAGTTCAACTTACAAAAGTACGTGGGTTTATTCTTTTAAAGTTCAATAATGATTAATTATCAAAGCAAAACTCAATAGTTTGAAGAAAACGAAAAAAATGATAACTAGAATAGTAGAAGAAAAAATGCGCTTACGCCATGGTTGCCTTTCAGCCAAGAACAGCTACTTTAATTCTCTCTTAAAATCGCATTCCCGATTTTGTCACAATTTCCTTTTTTTCTCTCCAAACGTTATCAAACTTCTTCTCACACGACCATCATTCTCAATACTAATAAAAAGAAGGAAAATGAAAATATGGACGCTTGAACATTCTCCACGCCAGTGTTAAGACAAAAAACAACACCAAAACACCTCGTCTGCGCTTGAATAGAGCAAGGCGTGAGAACTGGAGACCGAGAGAGCTCTAAACCAAAAAGACTGTGGAAAGCTAGATTTGAAATAGCCCATCGGAAGCAAGCTTATAGATTTTGAGCATGGCTTTGTGCCTGTCTGTGAAAAACAAAGAAAATGTGTTCTAGTTAGCCCATGAGCAAACCTTCTTGACATGTTGTGTTGAAAACAATGTCAAAAGCAAACAAAAAAGAAAAGAATATAAAAGAAAACTTTCTAAAGTGCATGTTTTATTGTTGTCGCTTTGTTCAATAAAAGGAGCTTGAACATAAAAGGGTAATCTAAAAAAAAAAAGAAAGCACTAACATAATTTCGTGTTAAACGAGAATAAGCTGGAAATGGTCATCTAAAGTACATTCAATAACTATAAGAAACATCTTTGTTCCTCAGCTTTTGCTTCGCATTATCATTTGTATTTAAAAACCTACATGTACATAGTTTTTCTTGGGTGACATGGATTATATAAAAAGCAGGTATATAGGCTAATCGTAGTTTTTCCAAAGCAGGACATAAAAAGAGATAGTGCAATTCATCGTCACAAATGATAATGTTACACTGTTCAATCTTGTAACGTTCGTAAAAAAATCCTTATACGAATGTCATGTTGATGATCTTAATTAATTTTTCTTTATGTCCATCACTGTAATGAAATCACCACTCTTTGTTGAAATATTTAAGTTTGTACTTTGATTACTGGGCCGATAGTCTTTAAAATCCTGAATAAGCATAATTCAATTCAATTCAATTTTGCTTCGCAGCAAGGCAGGACATCCCTATCTAGTGTATGCTATGAAGTCTTTTAACTTCACTGAAACAAAACATCCTAATTATCACCTGGAGCCTAGATGGGGTGATTATTTTGCACACTACATGATGTGGGATGTTTAGAAGAACTGGCATTTAACTCCAGACATAGTGTGCTTTTGTTTAAATGTAATTTAGTCATTTTATTTCATACACTGGTTGAAATTGGTTCACAGAAACAAAATTGAATTTTATATTTCGACAGTTTTCCTTCACCACTCTTCCACCACCATTTTTTGGACAGCAATCATCTCTCTTTTTTTTCGATTCAGGAAGACAAAAAAGTTACGAGGCACCGCGGAATTTAATCGGCGCCGTTGCGCTTTACGAAACAGCCACGTTTCTCAGAGTGGTCGTCCCTTGTCCCTCATCGTCCCAAGAATAGGCTTGATTGGTTGATTGGTTGGCGTCAAGGGAGGGATAAGCTCAGGCGCTCACTAGCAATAAACTCTGAAGCTAACAATGCAACATAGAAATTACTTGCAGGCGTTTCTTCTCCAAGGCAGGGTTATAACCAGTTTATAACCAACAAAAATGAAACTTGTCGATGTTTTATATGTTCCACCGACTGTTAGCTTCTTTGCATAATGCCTGAATATTAAAATTCTTGTTGCGATCCAAGAAATTATTGATGGCTCTAGCTGTGCCAAATTTTGAAGAAAAAAAAGTCTTAGATAAGATTGTAACCAAAAGATCTTGTTGAAAAGGGGGAAAACGGGACCATTTAGCTATTACCGCTAGAATGTATTACAAAATTCCAATCGAAACCTAAATGTTTGAATAGTTCTCGTAATAGTTTCCATTTAAAAATCTTTCTTTTTACTATTTTTACTTCGAAATTTAAAAAAAAAAAGATTTTTTAATGACGCAATGCTATTGAAATATTTTGGCAAAAACAAAAAAAAAATTAGCTTCATACATTAAGTGCATAAAATTATTCGAGTTTAACGCATAAGAAAAAAGTAAAATTGGATTTTTTTTTAAAACATACTCATGATGGGCATAGTCCTTTTAAAGGACCTATGGTTTACACACAAACACAATAAACATAAAATCATTCTATTCAAAAGTTTCAAAAAGGCGATTAAGGGAGCGAGTTCTAGCTCTCACATGTCAGAGGTGAGTGCTTTATTTGGTCAATGTCAATTGGATACACTGTAGTTAGGAATTAACGGGGAAGTGAGTAAAGAACGCTCACCTTTTAGAAAAATTGAGAAGTTCATTAAGCTACCCCTTCAAATATTATTATGTTTGTACTAATCATAAGTATAAAAGGTTCACAGGTGTGGATTATAGCCCTAGTCAATTGTGTTAACTTTAAAATAAATCTTTTATATCCATTGTCCTACTCTACCAGATAGCTCTTACCCTTAAATGGTGTGTGGTACCTAAATGCAAAATCGGATAAATAGTAAAAACAAAACAGAAAACACCCACATTTGACAACGCCTTGTGCATAACAGTTAGTTGTGTCCTAACTTCTAAAATGGAGAAATTTCTGAAAATGGAATGTTTACAGATGAAAGTAATATTGATAATAGACAATAGCGATGGTTATAGAAGATTGCTTACAGTATGCCCTATTTTGAACTGGATTGTTTAAATATAATAAAAAAAAACTTACAGAGACAATCGGGTATATCAGTAACTTTTTAAATTAAGCAAATAGTTTGTAGCACCAAGCTTAAAGGTATTGAGCAATTCTTGAAATACTAATGTCGAATAGATGGATGCGCGTTTTTGTCTCCAGTTTTCTGCTATTGAATATCATTAAAAGCTGTACAATTCATTTCAATTATAGCTGTATTCAAAGTCTTTTTTTATGCTCAATTACCGCATGGATCTATTTTCTAACACAATTTTCGACCCTGCTACCTTAAAAATCTGAACAAAAATCTTAAATTAAACCAAAGTTGTGATTAATTTAATCTTGAGAGTTTGAAGTTGCATCGTTAATGAGAATTGTGATTCCAATAAAGCGTCCTCACCAGAAAATGAGTAAAAATTTTCAAATTATAAGGTGACAGATCGCTTGCTGCCGTGGAGATCGAGACTATTTTTTTATTTGTGTTAAGTTCATCAAGAATAAAAAAAAGGCAGTCCGTTAAAACTCAATGACAAGTAGTTAGCCTCTGTAAACATGATCAAACGAATGCAGTGGCGTTGCAACCTCATGGCCAGCTTTTTCGTTACAGGGGCATGCATCAATACCCTCGACATGCCACAAACTACTTTATCTCGATCAGGAGGTTAAATAAACTAGCCTTAAATATCGACCCTGCAAGGGTATGGCAAAGTGAACTGATGCAAAAACATGCAAGAGTTGGGGGTGTGAAGGGCGGTAACGTGGTCTTAATTTATTGACTTTGACATTACAGCTGCACAGTGCACGTTGAGTGAGAGAATCTATAGAGTGTTGAGAGTTGCCTCCCTTTAGACATGGAAACCTACTGCTCCCAGGGCGACTTAGTTCATTGGTCCCCAATGATCCGTGAGGCTGAACATTGGGCGTGAGCCTTGTCAGGTCTGGCCTTATCACCATTGTTCCTGTTCGTTAACTCACTAGCACTCAGCCTGCTGCTGTTAGTTTTTGTTGTTGGTCTTTTTTATAGTTTCTGGTAAAGTTTTTGTCTCCAGTGGTATGATTGTTCATGGCGGTGTGAACTTAAGTTGGTTACGTTTTGTGGGTGTGAGAGAGAGAGGAAAAAGAGAGAGAGAGAGACATAGGCCTAGAAGGAGAGAGAAAGCAAGAAAGAGAGAGAGAGAAAGGGAGAAAAAGAGAGAGAGGGGGGTAGGGAGGAAATGAAAATGAGTGAGTGTAGACGATTAGTCATACAGAAAAAACGACAGAAAGATGCAGTAAAAATCGAAACGTTCTGTTTTTATGAGCTTTTTTATGTACGTTTTTTCCCCCCAATTTTTCTTAACTTTTTCTATTTGTCCACAAATTATGTATCCGTTTCTTTACAGTTCTATCTAACAACCAAACTACGACTTTAGTTCTTTTTAATCTATTTCTCCTTGAATAATCTTGCACTATGCTTTGTGCCCTACCCTTTCTCCTAACAGCTTAACCGGCTCTGTGGCCTAGCGGTAAGACACTCGCTCAGTAAGAGATCGGGAGGTGCGTGGTTCGATCCCCGGCCCAGTCAAACCTAGGACTTTAAAATTGCTATTAGCAGCTGCTCCGCCTAGTGTCTGGCATTATGGATTTAGTGCTAAGTCTGGTCGGCCCGGTGTCAGGATAATGTGACTGGGTGTGGTGTATGCAAGCGCTCCTTACATTACAGTGTGGCAGCACGCTTTCAATTGTCACAAGCGCCGTCTCTGATATAACCTTGTAGTTGAAAAGAGACGTTAAAATTCAAACAACTTAACCTAACAGCTTCAACAAAAAATGTACAAAAACCTTGTCAGGAATCTATTACTTGTTCCCTCTTCTGCGTTTTCCCTCTTATTTCACTCCTACCATTGACCCCGCCGTTAACATGTAAGAATGTCCATAAAATCTGCTCTAGTCGCTTCAACTGATTGCTTTTTCTTGGATTTTGTCTTTTTTAAGTCTTAATCAAAATCCTTACGGAATGCTTGTAATTGATTTTAAAGCAAAATACTCATATTACAATAAAACATATTTACTCCTAATGACAATGACAACACTATATCTCTTTTTTCTATGTCTTTTAAATATTAAGCAAAAGTATTTGACAATGAATTTGTCCCGCGTCCACGGTAAATGAGTAGGATGTCGGATTTTTGAGCAAACGCATTAAAAAAAATTTTTTTTTCTTCTTTTTCTTTGTATTTCATATCGACAAATATTTTAACACCTTCCCTAACAATAGCAACTTTTTGGACCTAAAAAACGTACCAAAAAAAAGTCTTTTTAATAACAGAAACGCTTTTAAAGGGGAAAATTGCGACATCTGGCTCATTCAACCTAGACCCGAAACATTTCATTAAAAGCCTTGAATGAATCGCGTTATCCTCATCTTTCAATTCCAACTTGTTCCAACTCAAGAGACCCGGTGCAAATACAACCTTTAATGAACTTACAAGATGAGTTTCGTTCTGAGCCATTAAGTTATAGTAAAAAAAAAAAACATACGAAAACAAATTACTCGGTGGGTTTCTTTTCAGTACAATGTTGTTGTTTGTTTTTTTTTCATTTGGTGCAATCATAATGTGTGGCACATATAACATTTAAATAACTTATAAAACAACTTTATTCATCAAAACTTTTGTTTCCTTTTTAAATTTGAATATAGCTGCAGTTAGTAATCAAGTTTAGGCTGTAAGAAGGAAGGTTAAAATGAGTTAAAACGGCATTAGACAAGCGAGAGAAAAAAAAAAGAAAAGAAATACAGAGAGATATTACAACACAAAAAGGGATGAAGAAAAAGTTAGCCAAGCAGACAAAGATAAAGAGAGGGTCTGAATATAAAGAGTCAAAAAGAAGCATTAACAATTTTGAATCCAAAAACGTCGGAAAATCAAAGGCTACAAAAAAGGTAGATTGCATTTACAAGATGGATTAAATTTTAAAGATGCCTTTACACGCACACCCCACCCTCCAAAAAAACAAAAAAAAAATAAAAAAGAACATAACAAAATCTAGGTGAGTAAGACTACATCACTTGACACTGAAAAAGACACTCAAACACATGAGTAACATTGAGAAACAAATGTAAATGTTTAATAATTCTGTGGAAAAAGAAATTATGTTCAGCGAAAGAATTTGACACTAACATTCAATCAACTCAAGATAAACATAGAACAAACAGGAGCGCAAAAAACAAGGCGTAAAGTTTAACAGTCAACTGCAAAGCATTCCAATCATTTTTCCTTACATTCATACTAATTTCAACTTTTTGTAAGAAGCAACCAATACCTTACGATCTACTGTAGGATATATAATATGACAACATGTTTTTCTTCCGAAAAAGAAAAGCTTGAAATATCAAAACGTGTAGAGGTTTAAATAACAAAGCTTTTGTGGTTTTAAATCATATCTTTCGATAATACTCTTCTCCTGATTTTCTAACTCTAAATAAATTCAAACTCATCATTAGAATAAAATAACAGCAAATTCTGACATTTTAAAAAATTTAAGCTGTTTATAGAAAAGTCTAGATACAATTTTACATTAGTGTTGAAAAAAATTTATCATTTTTTTTTGTTCTTGGCATCAGAGTAATGATGAACAAAGATTGTTTGTAATTAATTTCCATCAAAGAGTGGTACTTTGATGGCTCAGATGTTAGACAATTATTTTAAAAGCCGATATAGCCAAAAACTAATAGAATAACAATAGATTAAATTAGAAACAAAGAAAAACTTCACAAAAAATTACATTTGAAATAAGGGAATAAAACTAAGGTATTCTTGGAATACAAACTGGTTGGTTATTTTCAAAACATTTGTATCTATAATCAAAATGTTTCCAAATAAAAAAAAAAAGAAATAAAAAAAACAGAGGACAAGAAAGAAGTCTATCTAACCATGGACTTCCTTTTACAAAACTGTAGAATTCAAACGACCACTGGCAAAGGGGTAAAAATATAAATCTGTTTCTAGAGCCACTAGAAAATGTTGATGGGCTCAGCATGTGCTTTTATTTAAGTACCGTACTGTACTATTTCTACCACAACAGCCCAGCTAAATATTTAATATTAAGCTATTTAAGCCTCAGGTCTAAAATAAATTGAAGAGAATCAAAATAAAGGCATTTGTGTTATCACATTTGAGCACAAAGAAAATCGAGTATAACTCCATGATAAAATTAAAATTATGAAGTTTCTCATTTATGACATAGCATTAGAGGAAGTAAAAGCATAGTGTGTGTGTAAGTCTTAGAGGATTTTTTTCATACAATTTGGTTAGACTGAAAGGGCCTACTGACTCAAAAAAGTTTTGTACAAAAAAACATTTCAAGCTTTAAAACAGGGCAAAGAGTTTAACTGAGAAAATGGTGATTTCAGTCCAGTAAGTTGAAAGCTTTGTGTTTTGAAATTTTAAAATTTTGCGTGAGAAAAATCTAACTTGAAAAAAAACTGTAATAGTTTAGTTACAAGTATGATGACAAGTGAAAAGACTAAATCATAGAAACAATGTGAACCCTCTTAAAAACTTTTTTTAGGAAAAAAAAATTCTGACATTCATTTTGTGACCAATTTAAATGTGTCAAAAGTTTTAAAAAGGTTAGGTTTCTGCACTGTTATTCTATTACAAGTAAAAATCTTCAACCTAAAACGTTTCACAATATTACTAGTTGCAAAGGTTTATTCAATTGAACTTTTTTTTAAAGAAAGTAGTTGTATGCATAGGCAAACTTTTTAAAGCCATTGCTAAAAGTATAATAAATATTTCCCTTTGAGGTTTTTGGCCAAAAAAGTAGTGAATGTGTAAATAGAGCAGAGCAAAGACATTTAGTTAAATTTCATCACAGGTATGTATAATAATTGTGTATTGCAAAAATTTCCACTGTATAGGTTTGAAATAAATAAATGACAAGTAAAGGATTTGAAAGTGGTTCAGTTAAGTAGAGAATTATTTCAATATCAAGAAACATAGCATATTTATCTAGCATATTTATGAAATGTACAGCTGAGCTATTGGAAAAGCATTTAACTACACAACCTATTGAATACAAGAAATTTGGTTTGTGTGTAATTTTGAATTTTAATTTGTGTAAAAGAATAGGTTATTTCGTAATTTTCCAAGTTTTATTACTTGTTTTTACACGTAATCGTCCGATTGAGAAAATAAATAATTATCACAAAATAATGTTTTTCTCTTTTAGGCTCATGATCAATCCATAACGTAAACCAAGGGATACAACTCAATTTAAACTTATGAATTACAAGGTTCAAAAAGGCATTATGCTTCGTTACCTCCCTTTTATATTGTTTACCCTAGTATTGAACTACATGCATACATATAAGCAGTACGTCTATTTCTAAAAAAATTACTATCAAAAGTTTATTACAGTTTTCTAACGACCCTTTCCACTGAAAAATAACTTAAGAAACAGTCAGAAAGTTCTGCATCTACGAAGCCATTGCTATTTAACAGGCAGTGTTGGTTTTTAAGATAAGAATTACACAAACTTGTCAACTGTTTAACTACAACACAAGTCACTGAATACAGGCGAATCTGCTTCAAGGCACAAAAAACAATGCTTTTACTATCAATATTACATTTTTCCATCTTTTACCTAAAAATTTGAACGAGCAAGTCAGTATGAAAGGAACATTGAGGTTTCAAGTTTTCAATATCAAACTCTCCAACCTTGACTCTGAACGGAGCCTCTTCTAAACACCTAAATTCTTTGACAAAATGAGTAAGATTTTATTATGTAGATTACAATGTAGAAAGTATTAAATCTAAAACTATATATTGAACTGAGAGTGAAGTTCAACCATAGACAACACAGGTATGTTCAGCTAACCATTTGTGTTGGGTCCACAGTCACCGAATTCAAATCAGAGACTCAGGTTTTAAAACTCAGTTTGGGTGGTCCCTGATGAAACTCTTTCAGCACCATTTCTGACCATGTTAGATGAAAATTGTGATTGTTCAATAATTTAAGTGATAATTTTGTAAAAAACTATGTGCTTTAAATTTTTAGCAGTCTACACTTTACAGGCTCTTTTCTTCGTTTCTTGTTTTTCCACTACACAATCCATAGAAAGCTATATCTCAGATGCTAGTTGATATATTTTTATACACAAAAGTGGTGTTTATTTTTAGAAGTGAGAAGTTTAGAATTGTTAAGAACTGAAAATCTATAGAATGAAGGTTTGATAGGGTTTTTCTGGATCACCAGACGTGTAAATAGAGTTTAAATGTTGGTCTGCTATATGGTAGATTCACCTCACACACCCTGTTCAATTTTTGAGACTGTTTCAAAGACAAGAATATTGTGACATGTAATTTTTAAAATTTTTTTTCCAAACATCTTAACTTTTCTTTCCGGAAACACAACAGATCAAATTCATCAAATACCCAAGACATGGAGAGGAAATACTCTATATACACAAGCACATCAATTTCAATCAGACTACCAGACGAAATTCACTTGAACGAGGATTTCTTAATGTACATGCACTTGAGATAAGGAGCCATAAAGAAGCTTGACAATGGAATACCATAATTATGTAGCAGCTACAACTAAAGACTTATGACCTAAATTTGTAAAGTTGTTACATATGTGAAACCTTAATAATTCAAAATTCCATTAGCTTTTTAAATGGTTATTAGAATTGTTAGGAAATTTGTGTTAGAATTTTTTTTCCTCATGTCATCAATATATTTCTGGTGGAATCTTATTGAATTTAGAATGCTCTTCAACTACCAAAAAAATGTCTTGGCTTTCAACTAATTAAATTTCTTGGCTTTCAACTAATTAAATTAGACATAACTTTTTTAAACAATACCACACTGGTCAAGTTATATTTCACTTACTATATTACTACTAATATCGATCTTTTCACTGAAGCTGCACATTAAATATTACTGCTGACATGATTATTGTATTAACATTTTTTTCAGTTCACAAGCTTTTATGACTAGGTGCCCTGATAATCTTTCCTCTATTCATTTGAAGACCAAGAAAGAGAACAAACGTATAGCTCTGATAAAAAAAATCAGTTTAAACAGACTATTGGCAAAGCACTTAAATCATGTAAAGCTGACACGCTTTTCTCAATTCTGAGACAATACTTCAATGCTACAATTGCTATGATCCTCTTCCAGGAGGGATTATGCACAAAGCTCACTGTTTTCAGTTGTAAATATTAGCACTAAAAAGTCTAAGATTGCTGACCTCATACATGTAAAGCTTGCAATTCCTACAGTCACTAATGGGGCGAATTTTTAGAACACACACCAGCAAGGTCCGTAACTGTGTCTGAGTATGTCACTGAAAATCCTCCACCTTCCTCTTCTTCTTCATCTTCTTCCTCTCTATCCCCCTCAACCTCTACTGACGAGGTTAAAGAGTCAAGCCCCTGTAGACCTCGACCTCGACTTTCATCTCCAGCATAAAAAGAACAGCTTTCCATTGACATGTCTTCATCAAAAACATCGTCAGGCACAGAGACTTGCTGATTATAAGGAGGTTGCAGACGTGGGGCTTTGCCACTAGAGCTGACTGAGCAAGGACGTTTGTTTGATGAAGAATCGTCTAGGGCAATGTTAAAACTGTTGTTGATGATGGTGAGATCTTTCGAGCTGGCATCACTCCGAGAGCGGCAGGCGTTTACAAGGGTGGCGTCATTCATAGAGTTGTAATCTCTAGCCCTGGGACCTGACCTTCCATCAGGATCATCAAGGTCTAGGGTTGCGTCCAGGGTCATGGAGGCGTTGTTGGAGAAGCAAGTGGAGGATGTGCCCCATTCAGAGTCTGTGCTTACGATAGAGCTATTTAGCAGTTCGGAGCGGGTCATTGAGTCGTAAACGCCAGAGTCAGACACACCAGATGAGATGGAGCGAGTACAAGAGCTTCCCATGCTTGCCATCATCATAGCAGCATCCGTATTGCCTTCCTCTGCTTGCAAGACAATGTCTTCTCTTGTAGAGTTTGCTGTTGTGGTCGTATCTACATCCTCAAACGTCTCGTCCAGGCGAGGTGTTGACGTACAAGCAGCTGAAACAACCACAGGTGAATGTGAGGTTCTCCCATCTCCCCTCCTTGGCGATGCGTGTGAAGGAAGCTCATAGTGAATCACTGCACCAGCAGACTGGCTTAAATTACTGCTAATGGTGGTATCGTCATAATCACCATTAAGCCAGTCTGAATTACCCTGAGACAGCTGCCTGCCTCTTCTGCGACTCCCAGGCTTGGAGTGAGGGCTGGAAGACAGAGAATGGCTGCCTCCACTTCCACTGCTACTTTCACCATCTCCTCCATCTGTACCATCTCCTTTCTCCACAACAAATGTTGCAGATCTGGACCGCAGTTGACTTTCTGCGTCCCAGTCAGTCGCTCTCCTGCCCCCTCCCCCTGTGCTTCTTCTGTGCCCGCTACCACTGGATGCTCTGTTGTGCTTTTTGACTCTCATCTGGACCTCCTCCCCAGCATGGAAAGACTTACTCATCTGAGATGCGTGCATATCGGGTGACGTAGCCTCATTGCTCCCAGCACGAGGCTGCCTCAGCCTATCCCCGCCGCCACTTCCTGTCCTGCTCACATGCCTCTTGGAACTGCCCCCCGTGGCGCTTCCTGGCAGACTGCCTGGCAAGCTTGTCATGCTGGTGGTGAGACTTGCCAGGCTGTCAGAGCTCCCAAACTCAGCACTCTGAGACATGCGCCACAGAATCTGCTCATTTTCCATAGACAGTGTCTTGTTGGCACGAGACTCTCGGTCATACTTGCGCATCAATACTTGACATTTCTCGTGAAGTTGTCTAAGAGAAAAAAAATTTCAAAGCAAAATAAGTATTAGATAAAGTACATTGTACTCCCACAACTTTAGTGAATGCTATCTGATAATGGAGGTGTCTACTTTGCTTCCTAATATTTTTTTTTACTTACATGCACAATCATCTATGTTTATTATGATCATTCTCATAATTTATTTTCCCTCTTTTATTTCCGTGAAAACCCACTTTGAGATGAGGTTAAGTTTTTTCTTTCAAATTTCTGTTCCATTCTTTCTATTTCTATATCTCTCGCCCCCTCTGCCTCGAACTCCCTCTCTTTAATTCTCTCTCCCTCTCCTTATTTATCTCTTTTCTATAATTATTCCAAACTGAATGCATAGTTTAAGTCAATTTTGTCTCCACCGCTCTACCCTTTCCCTGTCTCTAACACATTCTGCCCGACTCTTTCTGCCTAATTTCTCAATCTTTCAGCATGACTATGCATCCTTACTTTTCATGGTCAGTTTTGATATTTATGATCGCTTCCAGGTTTTCTACTTTCTGTTGTAAGGAGATGATCTTCTCTCTCCCTATGGGGATCTCTTCCAGCTGGATAAGAAAAGCAAATTATCAAAGATTTAATCTCAGCAAATATATAAGCGTTAACATTAGGCACATTCAGACAAAAAAAGTTCGAAAATAATTTTCATGGACGGGTTCAATTATAAAATTACCAATAAATATCAGGAAAACTAGACAAAACAAAAATAATTTCAGAACAACAGCAGCTAGAAAAAATCAAAGGAAACTTATAATAAAATGAAACCAAAATCAATGGACTTTTTGAAATACCTTGATTTTGTGGAAAATTTCTTTTAAATTTGCCTGAAACGAATCATTAAAGTAAATTTTCAGAAATGTATCTCTTTTCTTATCTGAAATATTAAAGTTGAATATCTCAAAAGAAAATGTATTGAATATTGTAAAGGAACTTGATTTTTTAAAGGGTTAGGTTACTTTTTCTTCACTTGGAGACCTTCTAATTTTCTCACAACACAGCTTTGGCTAATCAAGTTTATTCGGCATATATTTCAAACAAATTGTCCAGATTGTTTCAAGCATGCTTTTTTTTTCTTTTTTTCCTTATCAATAAAACATAGAACCAAAAGCAGTCATTGTAATCTTACTTTCCAAAGCAAAAACAAGTTAAAGCTTGTTTTTCATGTAGAAGTAAAATAATTAGGTCTGGTATCTTACTCGATCCAATAAGGCAGTTTTGCTTGAATTTGCTTTCAGCAACATTTTTATTCTTGCTAACTCTAAAGAGCCCTTAACATGCATTAGAATATTTCACCAAAGACACCTAATCAAAGAATATCTAAAGCAAATATTCATACCAATCCGTAATGTCTAATGTGATAACCATCCCCTCACCTGTTTTTCCAAGTCCATATTCTTGGTCCTGAGCCTTTGAATTTCCTCGTTCCTCATCTCTACCACTGTCTTGAGACTCTCGACCTCTTTAGGAAGATTGAGGAAGGGGGCAATCGCCATCTGCACCAAAATGGACATAATCATGAAAACAAGTGAGGACTAAAAGAAAACACGTGTGTTCAGTCCCTTGACTGCCTGCACTATTGCTTAAACTAAATACCGTGTATGTAATGACACCCACCAGATGAAATAAAGGTTAAATCTTTTTAGAAAACAAACTGATACTTTTACATGCTGCGTTATCACTTTGGGAGCTTATTTGCTTACAACGACAAAATAGAAAATGAAAGCTATCGATTTGAAAAAAAAAATTTTAAGTAAAGAGATACGGCACGTGTGGAATGCCTTTTGACTTGTCTCATGATAAATTCCCTCAAGTTACAGCCTGCGCGCCTATTTACCTTGACTCGATGCAACAGTCATTGATCCATCGCTATTTTAGCTACCCGATCACCGATTCTCTAAAACCAGTAGGTCCTTTTATTGTTTCAAAGAAAATTTAAAAGAAAAGAAATTCCGTATATCTTCGACCCACCTGAACTTTGACATCAGCATCTCTCTGTAGGGCCTCCTCACTGTTCTTGGCTCGCTTCGTCAGATCCTCACACTCGCCTCTTAGTGACTCGACTTTTTCCTGAAACCCAAGATGAATAAGATTTGTTTATAATACAGAAGGTTAAAAAACTATTTGTTTTATCCTAGCGCTTCCCCCTCCCTTCTTTAAAGTGACGTTGCTTTATTTTATGAGATGTTTCAAGGAAACAGTTATGGTGAGTACAGCTAGCTTAACATGACACCTACCGAAAGTGTCAGCTTGATGGTCTCGAACCGATGGGTAATGTCTTCCAGTTTGTTGCGATGCTGCTTGTGAAGTTCTGGTGAAACAGAGAGAAACATTCAGATGGTAAATGACACTTTAAAAAATATCTATAACAATCGTAGGGTTGAAAAGGCATGTCAATGTATAATATCGGGCTTAACTGGCTGTTGAAGAGAGAACGAGAGAGAGATAAAGAGAGAGAAAGGAAGGAAGATAATGAGAATGTTTACTAGTGCGTAAGAGAGCTGGAGGAAGGAGAGAGTGGGATAGAAGAGAGACAGAGCGGACATGCAAGTAAGCAAGCAGACAGATTCGATAGGTGACTAAAGAGATAATTTTACGAATGTATAGATTATTTTGATAAAGACGTGGTCTTGAGTCAAGATCAATTGCGCTGAATAAGCATACTGCGAGGTAATGACTGTATACTGTATTCATAGAAGAAATGTGAACCATTGAGCTCACCATCGACGACATTAATAATTTATTTCACCCCTAAAACCTGTGATGAGTGTAGTCTATACGATTAGAGCAATGCCAGGTTTATTCAGGGCCCAGGAGCACTGGCGCCCATAAACAAAATAACATGAACGCGAAAGCGACTTCACGTTGCGTGTCACTGTCTCCAAACCTGTGAGACAAAAGGTGACTGTCTGGTTGATATCGTACGAGATGAGCTAGAGTTTCACCCACGGCGGTGTTTTCTTCTATTCAGAATGGTTAACAAAACAGAACGAGGCTTCTTCGCCCACAGGGAGAGAGTAAAGGAAGCCAAGTGCTGTGTAACTAAAAGCTTAGGTTCTTGTGCCCAGGCCAGATCTATTGAGGGTTAAAAAGCGTACGTTTTGTTTGTAGCCTTTATTGAGCAAATGTTCGAAACTGATGAGGTTTCTTATACACTATTGTCAACACTATTATCCAATTAAGAGACCCCCCACGCAACATCATGGCAGTCATAAGATGTGCTTCAATGGACATTAGGAACCGCTTTCCTGTAACGACGCAAATCATCTCAACTCATTATAACAAAAGTAATCTTTGTAGAACAAAACTCGAACCCCAGGTAAGGAGGAAAAACAACGGCTGACTGCGAGAAAAAAAATTCATAATTGGTAATGCAAAAAACCGGCGATATATTGTGCTAAGTTTAATAAGGTTACGTATGAGACGCACCGAAAAGGGAAAAAGAAATGACTGATCAGAGACAAAGTTTCAAAACACTGCCCAGCGCCCACCTTTTGCTCCCTCTCTTCTCCATTACCTTTGCGCATAAACTCTCCATGTAATACTCAAAACTTTCATTTGCCAAAGACATCAATTTATAGTGTGAGGCCTTTTCTTCCCACTAAAGAAACCCTTCAACAATCTCGACATGAATCAGGAACACATTGTGGAGGGAATCCGATCCTCCTACGCACAGAAGGCCACAGAAAGCCAGACCAACTGCAGCAGGACATAAACAAGTCGGTCTCAGCCAGACTAATCAACCGTGAGATAAGGATCGAACGTCCCAGCTTACTGAAACGGATCGGAAAACCTGTGCACTTCACTCGGCACTGAGTCTATGGGAAGGGATGTCAGGCCCCACGAGTTTAAGACTCTAAAGTCGCTTTAATTCATTCCAAAAATATGATGGGCCCACTCTGGTTGAAAAGAGACTTACGTGGGTCCTTAAATTAAAATACTTTATTTGTAATTTTGTAATGTAAAAGTTTTATATAAAATTGTGTTCATTGATGTATCTGAAATTGCTGTCTGGATCCGTTTCATACTTCAAAGCTTTCATAGTTTATTATAAATTGAATCCCTTGTTATCATCATTCACAATGGTTTTTTTTTTTCATTTTGCTAATCACAAGCACCAGAATAGATTTTAGTACATTTGATGGAATTTAAAGTTTATATGCTATCTTTTACAAGTGTTTTCTTCAATATAATAACAATATTGATAACAAACATCGTCATCGTCATCATAATCGTCATCCTCATCGTCATCATCATTACTGTCAAGCCCATTCATCTTTAGTGTTTCTGCGCTTAATAATACAAACTGGTTTAAATTTTGAAATTTACTTAAGTACAATTATAGTCTGAGTATTTAAGATTTGACATCTTAATAAAGGCATGTTTGTCCTTTATTTAGTTGTAAAAGTATTTCTGTCTTTGTCTATCTCCAGCCTCTTTTTTTTTCTTTCTATCTCTCACATTCTCCCTCCCTTTCATATGCCCACTCCCCCCCCCTCTCTCTCTCTCTCTCTGTATGTCTCTGTCTGTCTGTCAGTCTGTTTGTCTCTCTCTCTCTCTGTCTGTCTGTACTGTCTCTGTCTGTCTGTTTGTCTCTCTCTGTCTGTCTGTCTGTCTCTCTCTCCTAGTTTGCAGGGTTCCCTCTTCCCATTTCCTCTCCCAGCTCACATGTGTAAACCGATACCAAACTTTTTTCTTTCATTCTCTTACACTATTTTACTCTTCTCTGTTTCCATGAATGCTTTTTTCCACCTACTAAAGTCGGTGAATTAGCACGTACGCCCTTACTAATGGCTGCCATAAAAATGGGAGGTAGACCATAAAGCGGCAACGAGACAGCTATTTTTTCTAATAACAATAAAGGTTTGTCGAAACTTGGGAGTTTAAAAAACTTACTGAATTGATCAATGTTTTCGAAAAAGAACCCAAGAAGGGTTTTCATCAAAGGCCTTGAGACACCCAATACAAAGGTGGTCTTGGAAATCAAGAAATTGTACCGCAATGCGCCGACCAAATTTTTTAATCGTTTAATACTAAAATTAAAGAGTCTTTATATTTAATCGCTCTTACTTTTTAATTTTGACTTTTCTTTCAATACAAAACATTCCGCTGTGGAAAGTCCAACAGACACATCGTTTTCCAAAAAAAAAAATATATATATATATATATTCTGAAAGTGAATGGCCAGTCAAAATGCAAAGTTACTGTTACTAAATTGAGTAAATACAGTTAAAATGAACTTAAACAGAATAAGAACGGCATTAATTGCTTTATATGATGCCTCCTTCAAACAATCCACTCATTTTATTTACTTAACCAAACTTTCAACACTGCGTAAAATAAAATCATACTTAAACACTCTTGAAGGTCTCACCTTTCATTTTAGTCCGAATGTCTCTAAATATGCCCTTTCCTTTGGCTGGCCCACACCCTACAGTCAAAGCATTACAGTGAACCATTCCGTTCATGATTGGTTTTTCAGTGAGGAAACCACCTTTTCTCGACATATTTGAGTCCTACTTCGTTTCAAAACAACGGTTTCTCCCTCTCGGCATCCGACAGTTCTTGAAGCAATCACAACAACCGTCCAGTGAGGATAACCATCCCTGTCTTGCTATCATGAAACACTCTGGAAATTTCTAATATTTTGTTTCAATAAATCTAGCACAAAGACAAATCATCGGCGAGCATGTCTGATGAATGAGCCTGGGTCCAAACACTGACCAGTCCGCTGATTGATTACGGTAGATTTACCTGAGTAAGGTAAATTCAGCTTTTAATGTGACACTTTGCGAGACTTATACACATCCAATATTCAATTAGTTCTAAACACCAATAGCACGTTGAGGCATGATCAGCATGTTAATGAAACAAAACTTGCATGTCCGCCTGCCCAGTATCTATTCATTGCAATGATCCTTATTCGTTTCGATGTTCGTTTATATTTTTCTAAAGACTCGTATAAGTTCAATTGGCGCCTGCACATTCAAATACCAAAATTATGATAACCTTCAAGGGAAATCGGACATAAATTTGGCTTGGTACCACACAATACAAATGATCTCCTATATAACATTTGGCATTTGGCACAGAAATTGGTTAAGTAAATTGTTGGAAAATGCACCGCAAGAGATTAGCATTATCCTTGGGCATTCCAAAATAATCTCTTTTGGGTCAGTTGGTTGTGGATGGGTTTCCCTGCTCCCAAAAAGACTACGATTGTTTATAATACTTTCTCCACACTAAGTAGATTCTTATATTTAGAGATAAAAATGGAAAAAAAAGTTTTCACCAAAAAGGAGTTTAGTACTAGTAGTTTGAAAATTTCCGTCATGTTCAAAATAACGTTAATTTTTTTATTTCTACCATAAAGTTTTTTAATTTTTTTAATACTAGCTTTTTAATTTGGATATCTACTTAGTGTTCTTAGATACACTATCAATCCATATGCCTGCCTGTTTCGCATGATCAAAACAACATCATGAAAAATGGCACAATGCGCCAAAGAAACCTAACATAAGTTGTTCACTTCGGCGAGCACCTGTTTTGTCGTTATCAACTTAGCTTCTACAGATAAGTTGCGTGTACAAATTAACCACATTTCTTATCAAAAGTCTGCAGAGCAATCTGGTTTACGTTATTACGTACAAGGTAAAAATAGAAGAGGTAAAAAAAAGCTTTTCAATAGAAATATTGCGTGGATATTTTTCTCTAAATGGGTACTTAGAATATTTTAAACTCCCCGCTAAAATGTTATACCATCATTAGTTGGAAAGTTCTCAAGACGCACTGAAGCATGTTTGTAGCATGTTTGTGGGTATACTCAATGTTCCATACGCGTCATCAAGATGGTGATAAGATAAAGAAGCTCTGACTGTCTGAGGTTAAAATTGTCTCTAAATAAATTTATATACAGGAGTAGGGTGGCTTAGAAGAAGACAGTCGGCTTGGGGAGATGGTATGGGCGTGGGCGTTTAAAAGGGAGAGAGGGCGGGACGAGAACGGGTCAGAAAGATAACTCAAACAAGAAAGATAGGGTCACATATGACCTCGAAGGTGAGTAGATAGGAGAATTAGCAAACTAAATGTAATTGATAGTGATAAATTCCAAGAATGGAAGCACACAAGAAGAAAACAATAGAAAAAATAAGAGGGGAACATTAACAGTCTGTGAAGGAGGAAATGGATTTCCATATGTAGAAATGT
>BMAT01013011.1:10446-23355 GCA_019649035.1 Elysia marginata | reverse complement strand
CTAAAAGAAAGGTGAGTTACCTAGCTTGTCAGTTGGAGGACGTCGTCGGTAGTAAAAGTTAGGGACTTTTTGTTGTTGTCGTATAGTAAAATTAAATTTAAAAAAAACGATTGTTTAATTCAGAAGTCTTTGTATAACTAATAATGTCCTTAATCTATAACCTAATTCAACGAGAAATTCATATTATTTTTCCGTTAACTCAAGAATCAATTTTAATTTTTTTTTAAATAACGTTTTAGGGCTTTATGAAATTTGGCTCGACCTGTCGGGTCTTTTACGGCACTAGGTAACTAAACTGAACCAATAAAACGATAACTGTATGCTCGATGTTCTTTAAATTATCTTTAACCAACTAGCCTCCCTCGATGGTACATTATACGAATATCTAGTGGACGCCTCTACGCCCAGCCTCACTTCTCGGACTGGTCATTATGACCCTTTGTAACAGATGCCACACAGAGAATGCTAGTTATCATTACACTAAACCATGGCACTATGCTAAGCAGTGAGACATGCTAGTTGATACATCTCACACAAGGAAAAGAAGACAGGTGCAAGCAGTGACAATGACTTTCTGTACCTAATGATGTCCATCTCGTATGTGAGGCGACAGTTAATTGACGATGAGACAGACTGTAGATCGCTATTGTTAGCAGCTCTCATTTGTTAACATTTAAACCTAATCCGCTAAAGATGCAAACCGTCTTCACAATTAAAAAAAAAACGATCTAAAACCATCTTGGCATTAAAAAACAATAATCACGAACAATTAGTTTTCGCAGTGACCAGCGGGAAATAATATTCCGAACGTGTAGGAGTTACACAATCTGCTTGCCTTAGTGAATTCTCTAGCTTACACAATATTATCTACTCACAGTGTCCCACGTAATTTTTTAAATCTAATCTTAAAGCTATAGGCCTCCAAGGCTTAATGCTTTGTCTAATCACAAAATCCACGCCAAACACTAAATAGTAGCTAAAAATTTCAGAAAATTTTATAAGGAACACTATTGTTTTTTTTTCCGCTAGGGCTTTGGTAGAAAGATAACATAAACAGTTTCTCGCTAAACCTTTAGAAGGAAAATGCTAACTTTCTCTCTCATCAGGTGTACGAAGCACCGGTCACCAGAACGCTGCTGTACAGGCACATGTACAAGACTATACTACACCCAGGTAAAGCTACCCCAGACGAATACGCCGATACGAAGCGCTACACCACCAAACACTGTAGTGTACCAGACCTAGACTGCTGTATAATGGTGCGCTTCACGTGAGGGTCGACGCTGCTGAGATCACCTGGCTTAGTGCTCAGCTCCTCCTGCTGTCAGTGACCAAACAACTACAGTCACTGCCTGCCGCGCTGCGCAGTCTACTTTTCTTTTAATATACCGAACGGCGAGAAGTGATTCTGTTATTATTGTTTCACGTTTGATATCTCTGTATACCTCTTTTCTATTCCCTTTTCTGTCTGCTTCTATCTGTTATGTTTTATCTCTAACCCTGCTTCTCTTACAGGCCAAACTCTCTCTCTCTCTCTCTCTCTCTCTCTCTCTCTCTCTCTCTCTATCTATCTATCTAACTATCTACCTATCGATCTATATATTTCCCTTGGTCTCTCTGTACTTGTAGCTGTTATGATTGAAGATTATGTCTCTAGCTCTCAATTACCCTGCAAACTCTCACTCTCAAATCATACAATTGTCCCCTTTTTCCTTTCACCCATCTCTCTATTAAATTCGCCCCTACTTCGTATCTTTTTTCTCTTTCCCCCTCTTATCTTCCCAAGCGCGGTCCAGGCCTTCTCAACCATAACCAAATTCTTACCTGCCCTCCACATTTTTCTCCTTATTGCTTTTTTTCCCCCCGAGGTATACGATCACTATGCCCCAGAGTGAGTGTATTTCCGCTCTCGCTCGTGCCTACCTTCTTCGCTTTAAAAAAGTCTTTGCTCAAAAGATAAACACATCTTTTCTGTACTGATTGGTAATGCTGTTACTCATCACTTTCGAGGCAATGAGTAACTCACCGTGAATTACTTGTCCTTGAGCGTGCCCAAGACTCACGTTATTTATACTTTGTTCATACACCTAGGTTTTGATCTATAATATAGACTATTTCAACTCGAACTGCAACAATATGGTTAACAACTTGCAAAGTGCACTAAAAGTAAAACAAATTCTTGGGTTTTTTTTTCATTGCGGCTTCGGTTAAAAACAATCATGTCACGCTGTGCGCACAAGCTGGTCTTAAACTTATGATTGAAATTGAAGGCTTGGAAAGATTCTGTAAATTTCCGATTGCCTCTGATATTAAAGATTGATGTATGGAGCATTCCAAAATGTGTACATAAAACGCCAAGGGTTGTATCGTGTTCCCCTGAAAGACATTCTTCAAATAGAGTGAAAGGGCTGAGTTTTATTTTCCAGTAGGAGGCAAGATTGCAGGGAAAGATGTAATAAGAGAAAGGAAGTTAGTTTTGTTAGGAACAAAATATGCTGAATGAAATAAATATAATAAAAGAAGAATGGCTTATGGATAAAAACTAAAAGAAGTTGGTTTTTAGGAAAACCAGATGGATACCTATATAGTTACAGTTAAAAAATCAAATGGATAGAGAAAAAGACGGACAGACTGAGGAAGGGAGAATGAGAACAATTTAACAAGATTTGGATAGAAAAAAGAATAGATGGAATATACTCTCAAAGTAAAACCGTAAGTTTTGAAATGGGATTTACTAAAAAAAAAAGGCTGCGCGTTATCGATGCTTATGCTTTCGGAATTTGAAGAAGAGTCCTGAAATTAGGCATAGTTAAACAGGCAGCAATTTCAGAATGTCTGTTAGGGCACAACCACACGATGTAAAAAAATTACTTCTTTTTCTGTAAAATGGATGACCTTCTTACCAGAAACATCTGTTTCTACTACCACATCGCAAAATCGTCTAAAACCCCAGAGTCTAGTCTCGTATGGTACAATTAATTTTCTGTCAGCTCAAGAGCTACGCACTTCCTTTACAAAACTCTAAAAAAGATGGCAGATAGGGTTCAAAAGGTCAGGTCTAAGATGTTTTTAGACAACATACCTGGTATTCAAAGGGTAAGTGTAGGTAGGAAGACTAATACAGCCTGGAGAAATAAATTTTGGGGTTCTCATTTCCCAAGACAGTTAGAGGGAAACCATTTTAATTCTATTTAAGCAAAAAAATCAAGAGAAAAAGGCGAGAAAGAGAGAGAGAGAGAATGGGAGAGAAAGAGCGAGAGTTCGGACGATATAAAGACACTAGGTCTTTTAAAAATAATATTATAGTTATGAGAAGGGTTTGTTTCTTTAAACACTTCAGAGTATGTGTATGCACTTGTTCAGGCAAACAAAATAAGCTGAAATGTAGCAACTAAACACGTCATCCCTCATTTACACTGGTGCAAACTTAGTAATACGAATAGGTGGGGAGAGAGGGAGAGAGACAGACAGACGGAGACAGAGAGAGAGAGAGAGACAGGCAGAAGGAGATGAAAGGGGTGGGTTGGAAGGAAAAAAAAAACTATTGAGGTCGAAGGGGCATTTATACAACGCAACAGACTTTCAGTATTCGCGGTTAAAAGACGAGTAATTCGCAAACTGTTAGATCTTAGTATTAGTAAACTAAAGGAAAAGAAAATTTTATTGTGTCCTAAATCATGGATTAACCAGCTAGATCGATTTTTTTAGGAATGCACCTTTCGCTTCGCTTGATCGGTATGTCAACTAATGCGTCGAAGCGCGGTACGGGTGCAAGAACGAACCTTGCATTTAATCTCATTGTACAGACCTTTGATGTGAACCGGATTAGATTACTTTCCTATGGTCAATGTGCCAAACAGACAATGAACGCGACACAGATTTAAGATTAACAGCTGGCAGACAATAGCAGTGCATGACATATCAATGTCTTCTGAACTGCAATTATGTCTAGGTCAATCGATCGATCAGTGAGAGATAGGCCTGATCTAAACATAGATACATCATCAAGTAATCGTAGTGTTAAGTGTCTCTGTACGGCCTCTGTGCCACCTACATCGTTATTGATCTATGATCACTGGCAGTAAGTTGCGCATGGTCAGCATTGTTCCCGATCGATCTTATACATGAGGTCAGTTATAAAGTACCTGATCCCAAGGCCCTGTTTATTTCAAATTCGATGGTGCCATTGAATATGTCTAACTTGTCACTTAAAAGACTAGCCTTCGCTAAAAGCATATACAAAGTAATACACTTGATCTCTACGGCGTCCGGTGCTTTGAAGCAAACGAAAAGAAAGAGTGTTGTTTTAAAATAACTAAAACTTCCATTCATTTTAAAGTTAGATTAAAGTCAAGATTTGATAATAGTAAACAGTGCCTGTTTATAAGTTCGTAACGGTTTTCTATTTCTAGAAAGAAGAAATGTCCGAATAAAGAGAATTTTGTTCTCCTAATATGGAAATATCAAAACGCTGATTTACATTCAACATCCAAGATCTGGAAGAGAATAAATTAAAAACTCATGTTTGCAATAACAACCAGAAAAAAAAAACTTAAAGACTTATCAAAGTTTTAACTATGTCAACGCACTTCGCACATTTCCTAAACTAGTTAGAACCAAGCTAAAGGTTTCACACTCCTTTATACACTTGTTATTTTTTTAATGAAGCGCATGTTTAATACTTAGCATTTCTAACAGCCCCACAATTTTTGCACATGTAACACTTTTGATCTCATTAACACACACACAGATGAAAAAACTTTTGCTTTGATTTATCAGTGACTGACAAGCCGGTCTTTGATCTAAACCTGTCAAGTCCAAAGTGCGAAACGCTGTGTATCGATAGCTTTAGTAAGCCTCGGTCTGTACACTAGCCAGTTCAATAGGCTGCGACAGTAAGTTGACCTTTTCAAGCTCTCTAACTAACTTAATCACGGCTCATAGAATACTGGCCAACCAATAATAAAGAGGACAGGAACTCTACAGCACTAAACATTCTCCATTCTTAACACTTGTAAATCCAATACGATGTTCTGTAAGTTGAGGTACGAGAGATTACTAGAAAGGTCAATAGCGAAAATCTCATAAGACTGGGTACTTGAGCTCCTTGCAATGAACGCTAAGATCTTGACATGCTTGATGACTGCGTAGTGTGAACAGCCACCTTACGCGATACATTAATCTAAAGAAGGATATGAAACGGGGTTAGTATCTGGAATGAAACCAACGCTCTTCAGCTATGAATGACCGAGCTGCAAATGACCGAGAATAGAGTTAAGCTTTGTGTACTGCTTCTTATTTCATCTTTCAATCGAAACAGCAAAGATGTGTAAGTTTAGTAGTGGCGCATCTATTTTCAATAAATTGCGACTTGGCTTACACTTTCCAATTATTTATATACTTTCTGTAATTTTTTTATTTATTTACGCAATCTTAAATATTCACAGCATTTATTCTTGTTCCGGCATAGCGGGTCTCGTAAACATCTTATTTGACCTTTACGCCATATCAGTTATTCTTGGTAAAATTACAAAGTTGGCTCCGGTGTTTCATGTCCTTGCATAGGCTTAAAGACAGTTTCACGCAGCCCAAAGAAAATCAGGAATATTAACTTCCTAAAACAAAAAATACATTTTAAAGTCGTATATCACAAAAAAAACAGCTAAAAGACTTCCACGGATGGAATGTGCTTTTAGTGATGAACATAAGATAACTTAAACGAATTGAATTGAAGGATATTTTTACAAGCCAAATTCCACTTCAAAGGTGCTCTAAGGGCTTGGATCCCAATTACAATGTATGGGCTGCCACCCAGAGACTAGCGAGGAAACCATGACTTAGCCTCAGCCGGTCACATTATACTGACACCGACCCAACCAGTAGGGGCCCGGACTGTGCTCGGCTGAGGCTCGAACCCGCGACCTCTTGGCTACGGAGCGAGGCCACTACCAACTGAGCTATCTAGGCCCCCATAATGTAAACGAGACCAAACCACCGAAAAGGTAAAAAAAAAAAAAAAAAAGATAATTTGTGACGGCTCTAAAGACCCATCTTAGTCTTTCAAGAGGAGATGTACATTATAAAAAAGAGGTGAGAAGGGTGAGTAGGAGCTCAGACTGCGGTTAACCTTCTCTTTGTGTGTGTGTGTGGGGGGGGGGAGGGGGTGTACCAAGTGCAGATACACATGTTCATAAAGCACCAGAATCAAAAATGTTAATTTTAATCTGGCCTACACGTTAGGCTCGCCATAGGCCCGCATCGCATACGCCTGTCAAGAGTGGCTGTCAGTTCTACCAAGTTTTCCTTTTAGCCACGAAACACAAAAGCATAAAAAGATCACAGGACAGGAAAACACAAAGAAAAAGAGAAAAAAAAACCAAGCCAAGTCAAAGACGGCAGAAAATTCAAACAAACTTATTGATATTCTTGTAACTGACCTAGTTATTGACTTTTCACTGCTTCAGATTATTTCTTTTCTAAAAAGCCAGGTACATGAACCACACAATCCACGATTCAGTACATACACTTTCTATAGGTGTTCCTCACACTTTTTCCATACATATTGGAAAGAAAGGCTAATTTATAACCCACTAGTCTTGGTTCTAGCAATGTAAAACGTATCCAAGAATCCTCTCTCTCTAATCGAATCTCTCGTCACGCGTTCTTACCTCTATTGAAAAAAAATATGACTCGTGTTTTAACTGTCTAATTGGCTCAATACACGACAACAGAATATTTTGGAAAAGGGGGGAATTGAAAGTAGGAACATGTCATTTTTCTTTACTCGATTCACCTTGTCTGCGGTGGTCTTCATTTCAATGTCTACGATCTGTTTGGGATTCGGCAAATTAACTACACATTCCTTGATTCGATTTCGTCGGTGTGTTTGCACATTTAGCCGAGGCTTGAAGTCTGAATTGGATTACCAATTTTGAAAGCAGCTTCAAGCATGGCTAGTTTTCTTACAAGAGCGTCTTAAAAACAATTTTTTTCCGAGTCATGTTTACATAATCGAACTTGTATGGCCATCAAATTACACCTTGAGAAGTAATAGTGTGTGTATCGTGGGTTCAAGAGCTAGCAAAAAAAGCGATTGGCAAAAGCTATCTTCAATAAAATAAATTTGCAAAGTATGCTGTTTAAAAGATTTCATTTTATTATTGATTATAAATACGCTTAAAACGAATGTTTACAGTTATGAAATTTCCTCTTTACGTACATACATCTCTTATTCTTAAACTTCCGTTGTTTAAAAAAAAACTTGTAACCAGAACAATACGAAGACGAAGGTAGGAATACTGCTATTTTTGATTAATTGGAAAGTCTTCATGTTAAAAAGATGCAAAGGCTTATAAAATCATTTATGTCACGGTACCCAGAGCTAAAAACGACTTTTTCTCTCTTTATGGAATTTTTTCCCATAACAATAGCAAGTAAGTTCTTGTGTAAAAGTCTTTATCCAATAGAAAATAAGCGCAAAAAGACTTGCTGAGACGGTATATCTGTATTTTTTTTGCAAATGAGTCTTTAGTTGCACTGAGAATAGAGAGGTGCTTTCGGCAATAAATGTAAGCAGATAGCATTGCGAAATACCTATTTTTAAGATCTTTAATAATAAAAGAAAGAGGTGAAAATTGTGAGCATATAACCAGGAAAGATAATTTCTCTGCTAAGAAGGAAGCCGATCTTGTCACTTCGTACCACTATCTTTTATTATATCCTAACAGCTTTCTTGAATGTACCTTTGCACCATCCAAAGAAAAACAAATGCTAACTGGTCGAAGTAAACTTTATCCCTATCGCATTGAAAATAAAACATATGGAACATATAAAAATACAGATATATTGAAAGCTGGAACATAATTTAAAAACCCGATCTGCCACAGAAGATCCACGATTGTCCAAACAGAGAAGCTAGTGGGAGACAGAAAAGTTTTCACCCATAAACGTCTCAATAAGATTCTCTTGCTGTCTAACCCCTGGAAGATAGTCTAGTTTGGTAAGAGGGAATTTAGTTTGGTGCAGTTTAAGAGGATTCGTCTCCTCCCTTTGACAAGTGACATTTAATACGTTTTGATCTCGGAGGACTGGTAGCCATTCTACACGCGAAGAAACAAGCGGCACATGAACTAAACCAAATAGTCTGTCTGTCTCTTTCTCTCTCCGTCTCTCTCAAACTATCTATCCCTCCCTTTCCTCGTTCTTTCCATATGCTTGCAATCTTATTTTCTTCCTTTTATAATTCTATTTCCTCCCCTTTTTACTATCTATGATGCTTCCCTATCTTTTGCCTCCCAACCCCCCCCCCCCCCCAACCTGCACAGCCAACATGCACTTTCTTTATTCATTATTAAATTTTCTTTCAGTGTCAAATTTCCCTTCTTCTCCCTAACCTAGGCTATATATCTCTTTGAGAAAATTAAGCTTGACTTATATGAAATATTAAATTTAGTTATGAATATTCAAACAACTCCTGTCGCAACAAATTTCACATCCACAACCACATGACATGGACCGTTTAAGGCAGCCTCTTGGGGACCATTATTATATTCCACACCAGTCCAGTTCATGGGACAAAGCGAACTTGAACACGACCAGGAAAATAATTTGCCGCTCAATAACAGCTTATAAAATATTTTCCTTCTTTTTTTATACCTTCTACTCCACTCTCCCCTATTTCTAGCAAACAGAAAAAAGCAATGGTATATCTTTTTTCTTTTATTCTCGATAATCCAAAAGTTTCCCTAAGCCTCTTGAAAAAGAGAGAATTGATCTACACAATGCGTTGAGACAATACGGACTTAAGTCTGAGTCATGTTGAGATATTGATCCGCCACTGGGCTATCTTTATCTAGTGGACAACAAACATATCCACTGATCTAGCCCCAATATTTATAAAGCCAGAAAGACGAGAACACTCGTGTCTAATGTGATAGGCGCCAGAATGTGAAAGGAAGCGGTGGATTGGTCCTGTCTTAGCCAGTGTCTCTTAAATCAGCATTAGTTCGCCTCTTCCGCTTGACCCCTCTCAAACGGGTTTGAAATTCCTATATTTTCTTGCATACGTTGTGTAAGGGTTCTTAATTTTATACATCTAGTTTTTTCTTTATTTTCAATTAAATATCTTTCCTATTCATTATTGTTTTTTTTAAACTGACGCTTTAAAAAAAAAGAAAAAATTCTCAGATCATTTTATAAACTTCAAGGGGACATCATAGCCCCAAGTCCCTTCTTTTTCTGTATTCAGGGAAATTGAACCTTCTTTTTAAAAGTTAATGATCTGGGTCTATAGAAATCTAAAGTCTTTTAAGAGAGGCCTTATAAATGGACAGGTTTTTGTTTAAGATATAGTCTAACAATCTTCAGATCAGGTTTTATAGTGTGTGTTCGTGTCTTTGAAGGTCTATTCATCTAACATTAATATTCTTCAAATGTCAAATGACTTTTGTTCTTCAGTGGTTTTAGCGATCCTTAAATCTTCTTCTTTAAATATATAACGCACTCGATCACCGCTCTTTATCATTGTCATCTTATTTTATTTTACAATGCCCTTCCTCTTGACAACCCCCCCCCCCACACACCCACACACACCCACACTCCTCTACCTGCAACGTTCTATTTAAAAGGAAATTCATTCCAAGAGGTTGTGTATGAAACCGTCTCCTCATACATGCTTTCAAAATTACAATAACCGCTTGGCTTTTGAGATACTTATTAAACATACTTTGTTGAATCCACCCATGTTCTACACAGTTGCCAAAAGTATTACATATATTTTTTTAACTTCAGGTGGATAGGATTAGATTTTTTAAAAATTTCAAAGTTCGGATATCAGTGCTCCTGGTTAGATTTTATTACAGCATTTCAATAATTATGGCAAGTTCAAAGTATCGGCCTACCACGCTACGTGCTACTGGCCCATACTCGTGACAATATATCCTCTGTTGAAGTAAGTAAAATTTTAATCTTCGAAAAAATGGCCCGCCGCAAGTAGTTATGTTATGAGATACCCTTCCCAAACCTTTAGCAAACACAACATAGGTAAGATAGGTTTCAACATAAAAAAATGCTTTGTTCGTTTGTGAAAGAGACTTCAGGTCACAGAAGAATAGATTAGATTGTTGGGTCGATACAAAAAAGGATCTATAGATGGTGAAATATTTTACAGATAAAAGAAAGTTAGATGAGCTAAAAATTTAATATACAAACAGACAGTTTATCAGTATGCGGATAGACTGATAGGTGAATGGGTGAATAGAAATTTATAACGGTATATGAGATGATAGACTGATAGTTCAATATACACTATTTTAATCCCTTGGTTTGTAGGTAAGAAGACACGTAGTCAGATAGATATCGACAGTAGCAGCTAAAAGAAACAATATGAGGCATCAACAGAGCGGAAGAAACGAAGACATGATTACCATGTGTTCGCCATGCATGCCTCCATTACTGACAGGAGGGCAAAAAACCTTGGACAGAGTCAAAGAACAGAAAACAACATAAAACCAATAACAAAGTATTAACAGAGAAAGCTTACAAAAAAATTACTTTGTAATTATGTTTACAGAGGGGAAAGTTTGAAAAAATGTTGTTATCGCTAATTTATCAACCGCTCATTCCCTTCCCTTATGGAATTTTCTCTTTTCTTGTTTTCTTTTCTCTTTTTCTTGTTCTTTTTCACACTCCCTCATCTCACCTCTTTTCTGCCAGTCGTTTCAGACTTTTCTCTCTGCCCTGCTCTTCAGTACAAAAATCTGAGACTGAGGTCATACGTTTTGCTCAATAATTTCTAGTTTTAAATTTCAACGTTTATCTACGCTCTTCACTCTCGTATAAAACTTCTTGTATATTTTGTAGATGGAAATGCTCGTGCTGCCCTCCTTTCGTTGCAAGGGTCCCACTAACTTTCAAAAGACTTTGAAGACGTTGAATACAAAAGGCAACCTCGCGATCTCGACTCACCTTCCATCTGGGCATCGTGTTTGTTCCTCAGCTGCTGGATTTCTTCCAGGTGCGAAATCCTCAAGTTGCTCATCTCCATCTTGCTCTCGTTCTTCGCGTCGTTCATCTGGGAGAAGAAAAATAGTAGAGAGGTTCGTAGAGAATAGGCAGGGATAGTGGAAGTAAAAAGCTTGCTGCTTTTCTGTCTCCATAGAAATAGCCCCCAGAGTAAAAGATGCTATTGTAAAAGATCCTGATCAGAGTGAGCGCCGGAGAGAGAGAGAGAGAGAGAGAGAGAGAGAGAGAGAGAGAGAAACAGGCTATTAGAAAGAGACGGCGTCTGAGAGAGAAAAACAATCACAAAAGTGTAGACTTTAAACAAAAAGACCAAAGCAGACAGAGGAATGAAATAGTACACAACAATAGAGAGAGATTTGTGATTTCGTCTGTTGCTAGATCTAAGTTTGTGATCGTCTCTCTTTACTACTATACTTATTCTATAAAATCTCATTGTGTTCTCACTAGAGATCCTTAGGCCTAGCACTGTTGTCTCGGCCTCCTATGTTTTGATAGCTTTCTCCATTTCTCAATACTACTGTATTTTTTAGGTTGGCACGAGGCAAAAAAACCAAAACGCTTGAAGCAAATAGGAAGCTGAAGAAATAATGCGGTTTCACAGAAATTTAAGGACTATCTGTTTTCATAAGTAGAAATAAGAATACCACAAGCCTAAGAACATATTGCACCAATACAGAATACTCGCAGCGATTAAAAAAACTGAGCTAAATTATGGAGAGTTTGAAGCTTTCTTGACAATCAAAGGTGCTTCAAAAGTAGCAATGAATTTTTGAAATTATGGGGAAGCCTTTTTTGTGTAAAACAAAATTCTAAAACGCTCGAGCAACCTTAAAATAATAATGCTTTCACTAAAAACAAATCAATTTAAATCAGAAGAGGGTAATGGCTATATATTCAGATACGAAAAAGTGAGCTTTTTGTGTATTTGTAGGCGAAACTGCACATAAGAGGATAAAAATTTGCTGAGATGAATATGATAATATTTTGAGCATTCTAGTCGATATAATTATGATCCTACTCTACAAAACCAAGTTCCATAATTGTATATTTGTTTCGCGTCCAGGGTGAATGAGTCCAATCTCGCAATTTTCATCTCGATGCGCGTTGTAGTTCTGAAAAAGACATTTTACAGCTGCCAGTAAAAAGGATATTGAAACAGACGTGTTTTTTTTTTTTTTTTAATCAAAATTGAAATTTCCGATTTCCGACTCATTCACCCTGCATGTGAGACATTTTCATTTCTTGGTTAAAGGGTTTACTATGCCAAAAAGATTAATTATAAAAGTTTAGAATTACCTTCCTTTCCTGGTGTTGTTTGAGGCGCTCCATCTGCTTGCAGTGCTGTTCGTGAACTGAATTTTTTGGTGGGCGAAAAGAAAGAGAACGAGGGGGGGGGGGTTAGGGGCATGAAAAAAGTAAACCAGTATTTGCTTGAAGAGTGAAAGAGAGAGAGATAAGAAAAGAAGAGCGGAAGGTAAGGAAGGAAAAGAAAAGCTGATAAGCGAGAACAAGAGATGAACCATAAAAAGTTTTAAAAGATACCTTAGTTTGGAATAATATAAGCATGTGTTTATTAAAAAAACTATTGTTCGTTATGATAGTTCCTTAAAAAATTTCCAAATTAATATATTGGGTTTCTTAAACTAAGGAAAAGCCCCTGATTTTTTTCTAACATTTTACTACATGAAGGATTTGAATCGACTAAGACCCACAATCAATTCTGCGGTGCGGTTTGAAGGCTTGGCTTTTTTGTCTATGTGATTCTTTGATTTTTTCTAAACGTTAAAAATTTCTGATTCATGGTTTACTGTTTTTAACTCAAGCAATAAAACTTGAAGTAAAAAAAATTACGCTAATAAGAAACCTCGTAGCAACCTTTCATTTAAG
>BMAT01013010.1:12842-25033 GCA_019649035.1 Elysia marginata | reverse complement strand
GAGTTAGTGGCAAACATTAGAGATCAAATAACTATCTTGATACTAAGATGGATACAAATTGCAGTTCAATCAGCAGCATATAAAATCTTCATACAAGGCTTGTACTGCGATACGACTAGGGAGGCATCTTCTGCTTTTTTATATGTATGTTTCTAAATGCATTATACTGGTACAATTTGAAAACATAGTTGTTAATAACTACAAACTCAATAGGCTTGTCAACAGAAAAAAAAACAAACAAAACAGTGATTGTGCATCAGTCAGGAATGCAAGTTTTAAAATGTTTATCAATTATCTTGCACCAAAAAAGCTGGAAAATTAGAAAAAAATTAGAAAACCCTTCAAGTTCAACTTTTAATTTAAAGAAAATGAAATAGTTCTTTTGGATTGTAGAGTTGTGAAGTCCGGTCTAGTACAGAGTTACATCTACCTTTTTAGTTGATATATCAAAGATTCTATAGGAGCAGCTGTTGGTTATGAGTGCTAGGCGGAACACTGTTTAAAGGTGGCAAAATTTTCCTCCTTTTTGTGCATAAGGCACTTGCATCCCTGATAGGCAATAAGAAAAGTGGCACTGACTGGTCTATAATTGTAATTAAAAAAAAAGCCATCATGGACTTACAAAAAGGGATTTCTTTCGTGCTTATGGCCGATCTACCACTCTCCAAAATGGAAAATCCATGCCCAGGACAAACCAAGAGCAGTATCTGCAGTGTAAAACATATGAGAGATACTGTACTTGGTTTGTGCATGGTGATATTAAAGCAGTGTTTATAATTAATTAGGCTTTAATTTTCAAAAACCTGTATTACCAGGTGACAAGGCTCATGAATTCTGCATTCTCTCATTCTGTCCAAATAAGTCGTAAGTCGATATAGGCTTTTAAAGTTTGGTGGGTTTTCAGAAAAAAATAACTTTTTAAGATATTGACCTAAAACCATTTCTAAACAGTTTTTACACCTAATTGATGTTTAAATTTAATTTTTTTTGTGTGTTTAATTTTAATTAATATGATTGATTGCTAAGGCCTCGATACCTTTATAGTGGCATAAACTTCAAATGCTGTTTTCTCACCTTATTGAAATTTCACAAATCCTAACCCTGTCAACTTTAAGCAGCTATACTTTACATAGAAGCATGATACAGCTTTTATGTTTGTTGTATATTTGAAAAAAGAAAAAAAGAAAATCAATTTTTCTGTGATATCAATATCTGTAGCCTACCTTCTAATTTTAACTGAAGACTCATTTGGACTGGTTGCAAGATATTTAATTGAGTAAAAGTTTAAACTTAAAGAAATACAATGCCATTTCAGGGACAGCCATCAGAATTTAAATTGTTTAACAAAAGAAGACAAAAAATATAGAGTAGCTCATACCACATGTACTATGCTCATTGCAATACAGCAGTTTGGTATGTATGGACATACGTTCAGACACAACATTTAGATTAATAATAAAAAAAGCAACTAAACGCAAACTGGAAAATAAACTCAATCAAGTGAAGTCTAGTGAGCAGTAATAGCCCAGCAGTAAAAAATCAGAATTTTGAAATAAAAATCAGAAAAGGTGTATTTTAAAATATTTAGTAAGGTAAAAAATCTGTCCACTACTGATTTAATCTGTATGAATGGCAGGTCTGTTTATGTTATGGTGTCGTATTAGCTGTCCACAAAAGCATATCTGTATAAGTCACTTAAAATCAATGAAAATTCACATATAAATGCAAACTCATTATTTGAAAAAAAAAAAAAACTACTTTGCTATCTTGGTCAACACCCGAGATACTGTATTGATAAGATTGTTGTAAGGAATGGCTGATAGTTTTAAGAAAATGGGAAAAGGAGCATCATTTGTTTAGGGCAAAGGGGATAAAGAGCATAACAATCAGTTGTTTAGTAAAAGTTCTTATATCTGGTCCTTTTTTAAAATGATTTTTTGGTTGAACCTGGTAGAATGCATGGTAAAATTTCAATATCTCATATCATTTTGCAAAGAAAAATTAAAAACTTACTTTCATGGTAGAAAATGTCCTTTATCCCAAGAAACAAGGGCAGTACAATTAAGATATATTTTCGGGACTTGTACACATAATATCAAAAACAGAATTAAAAATGTATAGTCGGATGGATTTCCATAAGGCTAAAGCGCCTGTAGAATTGATTCTACTCCTTTAATATGCTGATGGCGAATAAGCAGTTACAAGTATACAGAAGAAGGCACATTCACTGCTATATGGTTCAACTTTCAATATACTTTTTTATGTAGATGAAGAAAGCTTCAAACAAGAGACACAATCATAGCAACATTGCTGTTTGCTGGAATAATGTAAAGCAATATTTGGCAAAATCGTTTGTATTGTACAAGTATTTGGGTACACACCCCCCTCCCCTCAAAAAACAACGTAAAGTCATAAAAATTAAAGCACTTCACACATATAATGAAGTTGAACTTACAAAGGTCAATAACTCTAAGCTTAAAATTTAACATGCAGCAATTCTAGAAGTTTTGCTACTGTTTTTTTTTCCATCTACAGAACTTGAGTTCTAAATTGCTGGTAGTAAAACAGGACAATTCAGAAAATGAAAATTTCTCATAATAATATGTCATGGAACAGCTCGATCAAAAAAATTGAAAAAAATAAAAAATTTTAAAGTCTGTACTTAAGTTAAAAACTAAGATAATGGCAAGATTCATTGGAATAAGGAGAGTTTACAAAATATTTTTTAATCAGTCTACAACAATTGATTTAAAAAAAAGTAAATTACATGGAAAAATTTGAATATAACAGAAATAACATCCTATGAAAAGTTGTGTCCATCCATTGGCAGCTAGTGCAGAGCATGCTTTTGAAATGATTAAATTATGTATTTTCAATTATTTTTAATTTTATTATGCTACGAGCAATCGTAGAAGTTATTGCACAATAAAAAATAAAAGATTAAAACATTGAGTAAAAGAACTTCGATTCAGTTGTGATTATCCAATCAGCTGATTTCTGAGATACAGAGCACACCAACGTTATTTGTCAGACCTAAAAAGAAACAACCCAAAAATGAACGATAACTTATATATTAGTTATTGAAAAAAAAGTCCCTGATACAAAAAAAATTTGAGTGCCCATGCAGATCAAATTCAAAAAAATTAAAAAAAACTAAGATGGTCATATTAACACAAAAAGGTTAGATTTCGAGTGATAATAATCATTAATTTACTGTATTGTTACAACCTTTACTGTATCATTACAACAACTTGAATAACATAAATTTCACTTTACAAGGCACTGGTCCTGTGTTTTAAACAACACATTTTTTATCATGTGCTTCAAAACTTTAAAAGTTGCTTTTAAAAATCCTACATTAAAAAAAAATATACAAAATTAACATTTTCATGTTTCATTAAATAAAAGAGGAAAAAATCTACCTTTGTAGTTGTACCGTACTTTTAAAAGATGTATTTTTAAACTACAACTTCCGACATCCAACTCAAGCATATGGTTGTAAGATATAAAATTAAATACAGTCGAACCTGCCCAAAGCAGCCATTGAAGATCAATTATGATTTAGGCTATGATCGACAGGTATATATGATGGTTAGCCATGCTGTGAAAATGCAGTTTCTTTCATTTCTGAGATCTTTTTATATATCGCAAACAACTTTCCCTGCTGAGTTCCCTTTTTATTAACTTAAGCAAATGGTCGTCAAGGTTAGAAATGTGTACCTGGTCGCTGCAGGCTGTGTTATATTTTGTAGGTTTACATCTCAGGTACACAAAGCCAGGCATGGATTAGAGAGGTGTGGTGCAATTTGGAGTACTACATGGTGGCTGATTGTTTCAACTCAGTTCAAAAGTGGTCTTTTCGTAGGGATTTTTTTTTGGTGGAGGTTTGTGGAGGTTTTAAAGAATATTGTGAGATCAAAACCTGTCCGTGGTCGCATTGGTAAAGTGGATGCCATTCAGTATACCAAAACATAGGAAAAAAAATGCAAGGGACTTGTCAAAACGTCATTGCCAATACAGGTGGTTGGCTAGGCAGGTTCCACTGTATTATAAAATTGTTTAACCTCATTCTCTCAATTTAAAGTTCTATGGTTAATAAAGTCCATTTAGAGCTCCAGTCATTTTTGAAGGATACATTGCTTCTTTTGCTCCTGGACACCTCAACTTTATCGATTCTCCCTTTGAAACATCTTACATGTCAGACAGGTACAATAAAATCTGGCATAAGTCAAAACACTATCCTTAATTTCAGCTTTTAATTCCATATCTGTGGCCCCATACATGAACCTGATAACCCACACAGTTTCCTGAAAAAATGTGATAAAGGTACAAGCAAGTGATCCATAATGTGCTTATTCACATATAATTAAATGGTTGGGGTACATAACGTTTAAGGCCCAAAATGTTTTCCTGTAATCTAGTCACCTTCTCTAAGTTCTTTATAAAAGCCAAACTTTGGCTGGAAATATATCCGTTTGGGTTATCAGTTTCATGCATGGGCCCACGGATATCCAGAGATACTTTGTTCCAAAACGCCTGAAATACAATGTTGGCTATTCATATAGTCAAACTATGAGAGAATAAGGAACTCCCAGTTCGGTGACCAATCCCGTTTCTTCAGATGTCTATAGTGACAGAGAGATAGGAAATCTTGTCTCCACACAAAACTAAAGGTGCCCGGGTTTGTGATCATTTTTTTTTCTTTACACTTCCTCAATCTTTATAGGTTGGGTGGGTGTCAGATAGCTTTGTTCTTGTTATAGTTGCGTTAGGTCATTTGACATTTAATTATTACCATTCAAGTTTATTGGACCCTAATGGGGTTAAGGATTTCTCTTTGTACCAAACGTTCTTGATACTCTTGCTATCATTAAATACTAATATACTGAATTTGGTATTACAATATGTCTAGCATTCTGTCCAAATGAGTCACAAGTCGAATGGCTCAGTTTTGAGATATAGGCTTTCTATGTTCAGAAGTCAATTTTTTTTAGATGATAACGCTAAAATCATTTCTAAACAGTTTTCATTAACAATGAAATTTCAAGTTTTATGCGTTTAATTTTTATCAGTATGGTTGTTAAGGCTTCAATACCTTTGTAGCCATCTAAACTTTAAATACTATTTTCCTCATTTCCTGACATTTCACAAGTCCTGACTCTGCTATATTCCAATGGCTATAACTTCATACATAGGTATGATAGACCTTTTCTGTTTGTTGTATTTTGAAGATAGGTTTTTATATGATACCAATATCTCATTACCTTCCAATTTCGACTTCAGACTTATTTTGACTGGCTGCAAGACATATATAAATATAACATTTTCCTTTTTTTTAAGCAAACCCTTACGGTACAATCCACAGCACTTACTTTAGTGTGGCCAGTAACACAGTTGCTTGTTGGAGGGAGGCACAGGCAGACACTTGCCAAGCTTTTTACAGCCTTGAGGGGCCCAATTCTAGAGAAAAAGGGTTAAAAAAGTAGTAATGGTAATAATGCAAAAATATATTTTTATCGCAAAACATCTGTCCTTGTAGTTGTAGAATTTTTACTTCATGCAAGTGCCACACATTAATTTTTGCATTATTGTAATTTCCCATTAACCTTAGTGCCAAAATGAAATTTCCTCTTCAGCCAACACTTCTTAAGTTAACCCTATGAACCCTAAGCTCCCCAACCTTGAAATTCCCCATCCCTGGCTACCCAGGCTAAAATTGGGTATTTATCTGTGTCTAGGTGTACTACAACTTTACAAAGCATGCAAACAATTCAAAATTGGTATATTGGTTAGTAGGGTATTTGACACGGGAAAACTTCACAAGTGTACTGGTGAGTAGGATAATCAACATGGAAAAACTTCACCGGTGTACCGGCATATCAAAAAGGTTTGTCAAAACTTATAGCTTTTTTTTTTACAAGAATGACAAATTGACCATGCTCTAGGTGTGGCATTTCAATATTCGTCACTAAACAACCAACTCATACCATCACAGCTCGGTCACAGTAATTCAGCTGAGGCTCGCCTTTCTTCAGATGTTCGAGATGTTCCTTCACGGCTGCTTGTATCCTGGGTATAACTGCTTTATACTCTGCGGAATTTGGTCTGAGAAAAAAATATACTTTGGATATATCTTTTGTCCACTCAAAGCCTATTCTAGTGACTAGCACAGATAACAAAATTTGTCATTGAACCCCTTCACTGCCACGTAGGTTCTGCCTTTGCTATTAAACAATTAGTTAAAAAAATAATAAAACTGACAAAAATAGAAAATCTTCTTTTTAGCAAGAAAAATCACCCGTTTGGCTTAATGTCCACAAGTTTCATATTAACATATGTGTGAGGAGCTGGAAAAACCATCCACATGTCAACACATTTAGAGTTATTGCCTTTAAAATAACATATTTTACTTAAGATCATCAACAAAAAATGTAATTTCACTGCGATTCAACATGTCGTCTTCAATTAAAAAATTAATTTATTATGGGAAACCTCTTCTTCTACTCCAATGCGAAAAGTAACTTTAATTTTTTTTACCAAAATGGGTGGTTCTCCCAGCTCTTCACACATATGCCTTCAACCGCTCATAAGACTAAAAAGTCAAGCATTGTCAACGCAGAGCGAGGCTCAGGCTTGGCAGTGAAGGGGTTAAGAAGTGGCAGCAAAATCAATGTTTGACTTTTGATATATAGGGCTAGAAAAATTAATGGCTTGGTTTTTTTAATGGATTATGTATGTTATACACATTAGAAAACTTGATTTTGACCATTTGGAACATAGGTTGTTGGTTGTTTGAAATTTTAAAGTCCCAGTCAACTTCAAGGTTATATCAGAGATGAAAGCATGCTGCCACACTGTGATGTAAGGAGCGCTTACGTACGCCACACCCAGTCACAATATCCTGACACTGGACCAAACAGACTTAACACAAAATCCATAATGCCAAACACTAGGCGGATCAGCTGCTTATGATCCAATTTTAAAGTCCTTGGTTTGACTCGGCTGTGGATCAAGCCACGCACCTCCCGATCTCTGAGCGAGTGTCTTACCGCTAGGCCACAGAGCCGGTAAGGATGGCTAAGAAGAAAGTGTTAAAAGTAAATAATATGTAGAAAGACCACAGCATTTGGCTGATTCTAAAGCTAAAACTGTTAAAATGTCTGATACAGTCTGTGACGATGCATGGGAGTGACACAGACAGGTGAGAAAAATAAGACTACAAAGACGTAAAAAAAATAATAAAGAATTAGAAATTTCTTCTAAAAAGCCTCTGAATGCCATTAAGTGATAGATATGTGCAGTGACACAGACAGGTGAGACAAATAACACTACAAAGACGTAAAAAAAAAATAGAGAAAAAAAAATTTCTTCTTAAAAGCCTGTTTATGACATTAAGTGATAGGTGAAGGATGGATCTGTGTCAAATCCTGAAGCCGACCGTAACTGTATACATTAGTTCTACTCTAGTCTTACTTGATCTGGTATTTCTCCCCATAGTCTTTGGCCAGGTTAAACAGCAGGGGCTGTTTAGTGTGATTTTCCTGCTGATGGACCGTCATGTTGGGCAGTCTCTGGCCTGGACAGAAGTCTATGCCTTTCTGGGAGAAACAAGAACAATGACACCTTGTTAGCGCAACAGTGTGAAAATTACTTTTGTTTGTTTCTTTTGATATCCTATTACAAAGTTTAGACAACTATAAAGGTGTTGAGGCCTTAGCAATCACATCGGTTTAAATTAAACACATAAAACATGAAATTTCAAAATAAATTAGGTGTGAAATCTGTTCAGAAATGATTTTAGTGTCAAGATCTAGAAAACAAAAAAAATTGACTTCTGAACACCTATTAAACTTTTAAAGCCTATATCTCAAAACAAAGCCATTCAACTTAACAACTCATTTGGATAGAATGTCTATAGTCCGGGGCAAATGAGTTAGACATTGCAATATTCATCTTAAAAGACAAGCTGCTATGCTGTTTTGAACAAAGCCATTTTCTTTTTTTTAAAAAAGGAAACAAAGTTCATAAAATTATCAATATTTTGTGGAAAGCTAAAAAAAACTTTTGAGGATAAAAAAATAAACACACTAAGGACAAATGGATAGACCATTAAATGGCCCTTCCTGCAAAAAGAAGTCATGACTTTAGACTCATCAGCTGTGGACGCAAGGCCTATAATGAAAAACTTAACTGTTTCCATTAAAAAATTATAAAGACACAAATCTTCACTTTTGACCTCTACCTTCTCAAATTCCTCTAAACTGTTGGCCCAGGTCCAAAGATGAGCTTTGTATTGGCCGACACGGACGGCCATGAGAAGGTCACCGCGGTAGTAAAAGATCGGCCTGTGGGGAACAAGCAGGGAAATAACTCTGTTAAAAGGATGCCTGAACATACATCACTAGAATTTCTAAGGCTTCATAACTGTAAGCAATTTTAACAATCACCGGATGTCTTGACAAAACTCAATGCAATTCACCATCCGAAGTAACAAATAAGATAAGATTTAATGTAAATCTTTATTGTCCTTTTACAAAGAGACACACTGTTTTATATTTTTTAGAAGAAATTCAGAGTTACAAAAACACAATGCAAACAAAAATTCAATTCAATCGAAAACTACTCTACATTTGCAGATATTGTAGATGTGGATAAATGTGATGCTAAAAAATCCCATGATTTTATTATAATTATGAGTGAGATCAGGGTTAATTTAAAATTGGAATTTTGCAAAAGAAAAACGAGATTTTATGATTTTCATAAACTTTTTTTTTCTTTTTATTATGTCAAATGAATAGAAATAAAGTCTGGCACAAGCCTGTAAAATCTTTTCAAAGAGCAAAATTTATAACTCTAATAACAGGGACGGCTACCAATATCAAAACAAGATTTCAGAACCACTCACTCACCTGTCGACCAGCGTCTGGTTTAGCAGCATGCCCTTCAGACTGATGCCGTCCAGAACTCTATCTTTAGGGGCTGGGATTCCGGCAATATCCAAGAAAGTTGTGTAGAAATCCATCAAGCTACCAACTTGCCGAGATACCTATGACGGTGGCATTGACAAAGGCTTATTGAAATCTTGTTTGTTTATGAATTTTTTTTAGAGCTACAATGGAACTTCTAAATTTAGACCCCCTCCCTCTCATGTGACTTTAAATTTGAAGACGTTCGCCTATATAAGTAGGCTTATAGTAACTTAACCCCTGAACTAAGACCCCCCCCCCCTCCCTCCCTCATTAGACTTGTTTTAGCAACATTTTGACTAGGCGTTGGTTCAGGTGTTCCACTGTGTTTATCATGTACACGCATGTTTAGAAAAAATGGTATAAAATGCTCTAGATAGCTATGAATTTTAACTTAAAAATATGTAGGACAAATAAGAGGTGTAACTGGTATGATCAAAGAGAACAACAAGCTTGAAACAGACCTGACATAACGTAGGCCTTCCTTGTTGTTAAAAATATTTCTATAAGCTATTTCTAAAAAAAATTGATCAATATTCAGACCATGTACTCTATCAGGAAAATAAAATCAAAGAAATTAGGTACTCAAAATCTCATTTTTATCTAAAAACATTTTTGTACCTTAATGACTAATATAAACATGTGACAAAATATGGGCTTTATCAACTTAGTACATTGCAAAAAACAAAACAAAAAAAAACTAAAAAAAGGAAAACACAGTACTGTTACAAAGAGGTTTATGGGCCTTTATCAATTTAAGAGCTATAGTTTTATTGTTTATAATAATATTCAGTCTGTGAATATGAGTTTATATATATCTACAGAGCAGTCCTCTTAAACCAAACTGCTTGAAAACAGCTGACTCAGTTTGAACTATGAGAATTTTGAGATAGAGTAAAGTTGAAAAAGAAAGAAAAAACTATTTACTAGTAGGGATCCTGTTAAAAAAAATTCTATTAATCTTTAAATTCCGAGTTATCAGAATTTAAGTTTGGCGTGGACTCCCAATGTAAATTTCTCAAACTCACTGAGAGCTGTTGAAAGCAAGGAGTAGATTGATACAAGGGTTTTAACATCTCGTTTTTATTACTATTTGTGACAGCCTCAAACAGCAACAGAACAAAAGCGACTGCTACCAAAGTCCAAAAAATGCATACTAGAGTGAAACACTTGCGAGTTTGATGTGTTTTTGTAACAAAGTGAAGAAAAGTTGGCAAACAGCTAACACATTAATTTTACAGATTAGCTGTTGAAACTTGCTTTGCAATAACTATAACTATTTTCAACAGGATACTTTGTGTGAGGAGCCTCTTCCTTGCTATTTTAAAGCATTTCATATTCTGAACAATATAATGAGTTTAAATAAAACTTTGATAAGTCCTACCTTTCCGGGTGCAATTTTTCCAGGCCACCAAGCAATAGTTGGCTCTCTCATTCCACCTTCAAATGTGGTTTCCTTCCCACATAAGAAAGGTCCGTTACTTCCACCTGTTTATAACATAAAAAAGAAATTGCAATATAAATATAATTCTAACAAGTTTTAAATCTTTATCACTCTACCGGATGCAAGATTTCCCCCCACAATTTTGGGTTTTGAAAGAAATTGAGGGTCTTGCACAAAATTTTAAGGATTTTGTTAGGACCTGGGAAATAGAAACATAAAATTCCCATAACAATTTCTTCACAAATTTAACTTAAAATAGAAGAAAAAATGAGTCTGCTGACTCCTGCAACAAAAGATAAAAGAAACGAATCTAGCAAGGCCAGACCTTGGGATTGTTAAAAGGAAAAAAGCTCAAAGATGAGGATACCTCAATATATATTATCAGAGCTGCACAAACCTTAATCAACCGGCTCCAATACTTTAAGATCTTCATTTCAGTATTTTCCAAAGCATTTCAGAACTCACTACAACAACAACAGGGTCCAACAAAGATAAGACGGATCCCTTGTATATGAGGAGGTTACTTGCGGAAGTTGAGTCCTTGATATTTGAAATTGAACTGTCTCTACTTTCAATCGATAACTTGCACAAGAAAGTTATGAGTATACCCAAAAAAAACATGACTTGTTTTTTTTCAATGATCTGGTGCATTTTGAAAGTAATCGTTTTATCTTATAGGCCTAGATGTTATAATTTCTCTCCAAGTTTTAGTAATTACAGATATTTTCCCAAGGCAAAGCTAATTTCAATATTTTAGGTGTGACATTAGTACTCCAGTAGTCCTTTGGTACTAAAATACTGAAATCAGTTCTGGTTGGCAGCTCTGTATTCTTACCATTCAGTTTTGCATACAGGGCAGCTCCATTGTCTGATGAAAAGAAGACCAGTGTGTTCTCTGCGATTCCCAGTCGCTTCAAGGTGGACAAAATTTCACCCACTCCGTAGTCCAGCTCTATCACTGCATCTCCGTAGCTAAAGATCATTAAACAAAATGATAAATGTAAAATATGACAAATAAAACTTCTTTTCATATAGACTGGCACCTCCGCTAGGAGTGAATTCAACTGTGGGTATATACTGAGTGCAACTTATGATTAGGATGTTTCGAGGGAAATGAATGCACATGATAGTGATGATGATTATGGTAATGATAACAACATTTGTCTTGCAACCAGTCCAAATGAATCTTAAGTCCAAATTGGAAAGTATAAGATATTAGTACCACAGAAAAGCTTATTCTCTCTACTTTAAATAACAGCAAACAGAAAAGCTCTATTTTGTTTCGCTATGAAGTTATGGACGTTTGAAGTCTGCAGAGTAAGGACTTGTGAAAACTCAGAAATGGGAGAAATCAACATTTAAAAGTTAGGCAACTATACATGTGTAGAGGCTTGAGCAGCCATAACTATTACAAATGAACAAATAAAACATGAAATTCAACCTGAATCAGGTGATGGTACTGTTTAGAAATGGTTTTACTGTCCAATATCTGAAGAAAAAAAGAATTGATTTCTGACAGAAATCTTGACCACCCACTAAACTTTAAAAGCCTATATCTCAAAACAAGGTCTTTTGCCTTACAACCCATTTGGACAGAATGCGAGATAATTGGGTTTTAATTTGATTTCATTCAACCTCTTGAGTAAGAAAAACCCAGAAAGGTTTAAAAATTTGAAACTTTCTTTAGATTTACATGCAAAGTATTGGCACAAGACAGGGTAATTAATAACCTTTCAACAAATACAAGCCACGCAAATAGCTGAAATTTAAATTTAAAAAAT
>BMAT01013008.1:27669-33285 GCA_019649035.1 Elysia marginata | reverse complement strand
ATTAGTGGATAAGCGCTATATAAAAGCGCTCTTTTTTTTCTTGCTCACGACATTCTAGAAGAAGATTTGAAATAGAATTTTTTTTAGAAAGTCTTCATGAAACCAAGCAGGCAGACATAGGTATACAAATCCCATTTCCTAGTTAAAGCAGAATTGTGGATAAACAATTGAGTACCTTAAAAATTTATTTATGTGTGTTTCGTTAATTTGAGTTCATTTGAGCTGCGATTATCTCTCAGTCTTATTTCTATGGTATCTGTCTATGTACTAAGGTTGAAAGAATCCCAAAAAGTGACTTCTTAGTTTCAGATCAGTCGAAACTGCTTGAAGAGCCATTGCTACTTTCATGCAGATTTTGAAAGATCCACACACTCATATTTAATTATAGTAACACGTACTTGGATCGGAATTAATTTATTCCCATGTCCAGGCCTAGCTCAAGAAATAACCTTGTTCCGAGGTGTAAGTCTTGCTTTCAACCTTAGCCTACAATGCACAGTTGTATGCTGGCGATAAGCCGATTTTTATCAAAGGTAACCTGGTAATAGCATGTATTGGCAACAATGCCATCTTTCAAAGTAATTTAATTTTTATCGCATTAATTGTTTCCGTATCCTTACTCAGTCCTTCTCTGGCCTTCGTGTTTTTTTTTCATTTATCTCCTCTTTCATTCAGCTTTTTCGCTCTCCTTTGTTTTCCCGGTCTGTGCACCCTGGTCTTATCTCAACTCCTCCCTTACTCTGTATGCGAGTTTTTACTATCTACTCTGTGTGCAGTGGAATCCTGGTAAAGTCAACACCTCGGAACCTACAAAAATGTATTGCTTTATTTTTAAGGAAGGTCGCTAAACTTAATGGACAATATAAGAGGCAGTGAATGTATCGAAGATTCATTGAGAAGAAACTAGAAAATTTTAATTATCTTTCTTATGTTGCCAGATTGCTCTTATTACTTTAAGTAATTTCTTTTTATACTTCTATTTAAAGATCGTGCATTGCTGGTTGTTAATTATTTATGGAAGACCCTTTAATACCCTATAGATGGCTTTCCGTCGTTTGTGATAATAAAACCCCTTTCTTTATTTTTGTATAGCCATCTTTATAACCTTCTGGGAATTTCGAGGTAAAGTCATATTAAATGCTACGCAATATTTCAAATTTATGAACTCAAAACACTGTGTAAGAGATCTATAGCAAAACCGTTACAACACTAACGGTTTACTCTCGATCTAGCCAACGCACAGTTCCAGATTAACAAAATAAAAGGAAACCATAAACCAGTTTAATCCTTGTTAAATACGACCTACTGTCAACTCGGCATGCCAATTGAAACAAAAGAAATCTTTTGCGAAAAAAAATTCGATATCATTTAATTGGCCCAACTGGTTTGCTAGGATGTTTGTGGCTCGATTGGTATGTCGTTTGTTTGGGGACAGTGGCCCAAGTAGAGTGTTACTCTCGCTGTACACCTGTTACCCTTGAATAATCATGGCATTGTAAATGAAGATGTCACCGCCTTTTGGGCGAGGCTTTAAGATATGTAAACTTGTCGATTCATTTCATAAGACGCCGTGAATGTTTCATTGAACTTGTTAAGGATTTTTTTTTAAAATTGATAAACTTTACCGACGCATTCGTTGGACCGATGCAAGACCTTTCAGGCATTAATTTGACGCTAGGAAACCGCGTGCGTGTGTGTATTACTTAGTTGTTGAAGGGTGAAGAGTTAAGAAGCTAATTAAATGGTTTCAGGTCGAAAGATACGGAGTGTATGAAGTTTTTGCACGTTTGTCTTTTAATCTTAAGTATGGATAATACCTGCAATTCCGCACTGCTGCAATTAGGCTTTCAGTTCATTAGCTTGCAAAGACACACAAAAGTGCTCGTCAAATTAAGATTCATTTAAATACGTTGTCTGGGCGGGTCAAGGTGAAGATCTAGATTACACTTTTTAAGTTTTCATGTTTAAAATTTATTCACTGCTTTTTAAATGGTTAACATTACAGTCTTGACTTTTTCGCCTTTGGAACAATTTCACTTTGAAATAAGGCTGCTCTAGTCAACTTGAGGCGGCACTTTGTTTTAAATTTAACCAATGTTTGAAGACGTTTGAGGCTAAAAGCTACTTTTGATAATCTATTTCTGATGACTTCTTAACTCTCAGAAGGCCAACCATTTTGAACAATTTGGTTGAAATTCCTTGACTTTTTAAATTTTTTTTTTTTTAATTCATTTTGTGTAATGAGTATTTTTATGCTTCATGATAAAGTTTAACCATTTTTTTCCAGTAGAAAACCAAGGTAAAAATATACAGAAAAAAGAGATCTTAAACAAATCTATTATTATCAGATAAATTTGTTTCGATTTTCCCATAGTTGACTTTCTGAGGGTCAATCTTCTATCGGTTGATAATGCTGCCCGTGCCAATCAAAGTGCAGTATCTGCAGTTCCAACCATAATTATGGGGAGATACTACACTTTGATTGTCAAGCGCAGAGTTATGGTGTGGTAGAGCATCATAAACAAGTGTTTTGAGCACTTCTATGGAATTTGCAATGGTATTTGTGATTTTCAAGGTGACGATTAAGGACTTTTGGAAAACGCTCAACTACAAATTCTTCTGTAACCTTCTGGTTTCTCGCTTTTAACGTGGGCTGTCGACGACGTAAGATGCCACGTGACTTCTGCATGAAAAGACAGTCATAGACCGTCACACTGAGGATAGTGTTTGTTATTAACGGTTTATTAGATGGATAAGCGCAGCGAAAGAAAACTAAGTAAGCGTTACAGGTGGCACCAAATTCGCGATGGTACTATGAAGACTACCTAGATTCGTCGAGAACTGAAATCCAAGACAGTTGACTTACTTGACTTATAGCCGCTCGCTTGTAGGGTCGTCTGACCGCACAGATTCGGCTGCTCCTCTTCTTATCTCAGCGATGAAGGTCATTCATTCGCCTCGGTTCTCTGCAATTTCTTCTATTAAATCCAGGTCTTTCTGTGATGTTAAAGTCACTTTCTCGCCCGGAACGTGTTTGAGATCGTTATTTAAAGTAACTGAAAGTGTTGTTATTGGTCTACCTCTTGGTCTTTTATTGTTTTCTTCAAAATAGAACTGTATTGATTCGTTTGCCGGAATAGACGGATCTCGTCTTAATATGTGTCCAAACGGTCTCCATTTAGACTCAAGTACTTGGAGAGATAGAAGAACTTCTCCACATTTTTTGTAAAGAGAATGGTTTGATATTTTTTTTTCGGCTATTGTATGGTAAGTACTCTTTTGAGTTGTTTTCTATGGAATGCGTCTGTCCTTGTCTGTTTTTTGTCAAAAACAGTTAGCTGTTATGAATATCAACATGCTTACTGCCAGGGTTGGCCTACTAATTAGGAGTCGGGTAAGAAGGCACCACAAGATCTTCAAATCCCGAAACACTTAATCTTACAACCAAATGTCCAACAAAAAGTTCTCCAAACACGAAAACTACAAAGACAGAAATCAGCTTAAAACTTAAAGGAATAAATCTTAGGTTATTATAAACTGCTACGGACGGTTGATGCTGAGCACGCCTCGCTTGCGTTCAAACCACCTCCCTTGGTTGAGTAAGCTCATTCTCTCCTTATCACTCGATCTAAATAAGGCAAGGTGCTTAACTCCTCGGCCATTGACATTTTAATCCAAGGCAACGATACCTCATTCATCATAAAACTTATGTATGTTTCATGGTTGTTTTGAAATTTAAGAAATCGGCGCACAAACAGTTTTTAAATTGATATGCTTGCATGTGGAATAAGCTATAAAGGTCAGCCCCGTCGACAGTAAACAAAAACTGAACACGTTATAGGATGAGCTATGATGATGATGCATCCTTAACTCCGTTGAGGGTATATTCTGCACTAGGCTTACGTGCATATGGTAGAAACAAACTAGCCATCTTTCACCCTAAAAGAAACATACAATCTAACCGTCACCCTAAAAGAAACATGCAATCTAACCGTTACCCTAAAAGAAACATGCAATCTAACCGTTACCCTAAAAGAAACATACAATCTAACTTCGGGATTCCTACTTAAAAAAGTACGTTATGCCAGTAAACCTTACAGGTGTATTTTTTATAAAACTAAAGGCCTAATACTATGAAACCATTTAAAATTCACACATCATTTACAGCATTCATTCCCACCAGAGAAACTAAAACTTTTTTTAGGAATGACCTAAATTGATGCTCTAAGGTTGACTTTTAGCTATGCCTCAGTTTTCTTTAAAATGCGGGATGAGGCTTCAAGGGGCTTAATTCAAAGGCAAGCGAAAAAAACCTTCGAGCATCATTAAGTTACAAAACTTTATAAAGATATGTTAATGAGAACGGATAATTATCTTTCCATCAGACATACACGGAGCATTGACTTCTTCAACGCATGGTGCCCTGAACTTAAAGCTTGCGCATGGACGTAGATTTTTAGATTAATATAGTATGTGACAGTTACCAGCGAAAATTACGCAAAGGGCTAAATTTTACACTTAAAAATAGACAGCATGCGTTAGCTCGGCTTCAACGAACCTAAACCACAAAAAGTCGCATTGCCTTGCACTATTATAATACGACAACTGCGTTTTTCAGTCAAATAGCAGTATCGGCAAGAAAAAGAAAGAGCAAAAACACTAATATCATACTGCTGTTTGCTAAGATACCGGCACAATCATGAGGGTGGATAGCCCGAAACGCTTTGCTGACACGCCATGTTTTTAATGGAACTGATGCGTTTGATGCAAGTGTCACGGTGTGATTATTAGTGAAACCTTGATGGAGATTTCTCCTGGTGCGGGTAAACTTACTCTAGTTGGTCCACTGGAGTGGAAGTTAAGGAAGGCCTGCTATCTTGTTCCTGGAGTTAATTAGTTTACACCACCGGAGTCTGTGGTTTACACCAAGTGCTCAAATGCGACAAGACAAAAGAGCACGTACTCGCTATTACTCTTATGTATGGATTTAAGCCTAGATTTTAGCCCTGATCGCGTACTATTTCGAACCAATGTTTTAGAAACCTGAACCAAGGAAGATATTTGACAACAGTTTTTTTTGTCTCGTCCTTTTCTTCTCCTTTTCATCATGAGAAACTCCAGGATTCACATTGGAGACGAAGGTCTGTAAACAAATCCTCAACATCTTTGTTGTGTATATAGCAGTAAAATTGAACACATTGTTTAATTTAATGGATCTTGTGTTTTTTTTTCTTTTTAAAAATCCAAATAAAGACACATCTATAAATATTTCAATTATAAAGACGTATAAAACATTGTATTATTTACTCATGACTTGTTGTCAGTTTAACATCAAACACTCTAGAAAAGGGGAAAAAGCGAAGAAAATGAAAGTGATCCAAGTCTTGAAACCTCTTTTAGTGTTTGTTGTTGGGACTTCATTAGCAAAAAAAAATATTGCTGCAAACGTAAGGCAAAAAATTTAACTGAACGATTTCACATAAACAAGGAAGACTTAATTAAAAAAAAACAGCTGACCCAAAAACCTTTTCTCAGCAGAGCTTGTCAGCCGTTACACCTGATGGTATAAAATCTTATATCGAGAGTGATAACAAAGTCTCCTAAAGAGCTGGCGTT
>BMAT01013008.1:20169-22669 GCA_019649035.1 Elysia marginata | reverse complement strand
AAAGGAAACAAAGAGAGAGAGAAAGAGAGAGAGAGAGAGAGAGAGAGAGAGAGAGATAAAAAGATAAGGGAGACGGAGAGAAAGATTGACACTTGAGAGACAATTTGTGACCAATCAATTCTCTTCAAACTTCTATCATTCTTAGCTTTTACTTAACTTTTCATTTTTGCTCAAATAGTTTCAACTTGACCTAAGTCTTAAAAAGCGTGTACATTTTAAAAAGGAATTATTTTAAAAATTTGAAATTTCGTGTTCACAAACCAGGAGAGAAGTCCCTTGACCAGTTATGCTCTAATGTCACACCATTGTGGAACTTGACCAGTGGTCAGGAGAACTCGGCCGCCACAGGAGATATGCCTGCTTTCTGGAAATATACGGCTCTTTCTGTGATTGGCATTGGGATGGTCGTGCAAGGGATGGCCAAGTCGCCGAGGCATTCTTTCTTGGGGACCTTCGTGGATGACAACGTTCCTAAAACAGAGACCACGAAATACTTAGGTAGGAAGTCAACAAAGAGGTAGATTAGAGATGGCTATTACCTAAAGGTACATAGATTTTATTGCATGCACAACAAAGTTGAAATAAGAAAAGTCATTTCTTAATTAATTTTCATATTTTTTTAAATCTTAAATTTGTTCATCTGCAGGGTTCTATGGATTGTTTCAAAAATACCTCAAAATTTAAGCATTCGACACAGACTTTTTTTTAAAAAACTATTATGTAACGACAAGGTAGGTTACTCCTTTTGATTTATTGCGTGTTGAAATCTCCATTACAGAAGCAGTGTGGCATACTGACATAATTTAGGATGGCTTCAGTCGTGCACATTTTCCCACACAAAAAAACCCCAAAAAACCAAACAAACTGAAAAGCATCTCAAAGTCTTGGCCCACCCAATATTCAATAGTGCTGGATAGTCACTGAGACGGGTAAATAAATACTTGGCCAGACCAGGAACCAGGCTCTGAACCTTGAACACAGTGATCACGTCGACTATAACTTATTAATTCAAGGTTTTTACACTCCTCTTTTTTTCTTTGCATTTTCCTATTATACGCACTTAACACACTTTGGTCAATCGACACAGCCATGGTTCGGAAAATATAAGATTATAATTTTTATTCTTTCGTCTCTCAATCTCTATCTGTGGCTCCCCTCCCCTTCCCCCCTCTCTCTCTCTTACCGGCTCTTTGGCCTCGCGGTAAGACACTCGATCAGAGATCGAGAGGTACGGGTTCGATCCCCGGCCAAGTCAAACCAAGGACTTTAAAATTGGCATTAGTTGCTGATCCGCCTAGTGTCTGGAATTATGGATTTAGTGCTAAGTTTGGTCGGCCCGATGTCAGGATAATGTGATTGGATGTGGGGTACGCAAGCGCTCCTTACATCACAGTGTAACAGCACGCTTTCAATCGTCTCCAGCGCCGTCTCTGATAATATTACAACCTCGAAGTTAACTATGACGTTAAAACTCAAACAACCAACCAACCAACCTCTCTCTCTCTCTCTCTCTCTCTCTTCCTCTCTCTCTCTCTCTCTCTCTCTCTCTCTCTCTCTTTTTGCCCCACCGTCCCTGCCTTCTCTCTCTCTCTCTCTCTCTCTCTCTCTCTCTCTCTCTCTCTCTACCGGGGGCCTAGATAGCTCAGTTGGTAGAGGCCTCGCTCCGTGGCCCAGAGGTCGTGGGTTCAAGCCACAGCCGAGCGCAGTCTGGGCCCCTACTGGTTGGGTCGGTGTCAATATAATGTGACCGGCTGAGGCTAAGTCATGGTATCCCCGCTAATCTCTGGGTGGCAGCCCGTACATTGTCATTGGGACCCAAGCCCTGAGAGCACCTTTGAAGTGGAATTGGGCTTGTAAAATATCCTTCAATCAAATTAATCTCTCTCTACCCCACCGTCCCTGTCTCTCTGTCTCGCAGTCTCCCTATTGGCTGGTCATTTTTTACTAACTGCCTCACTCAGCCCACCTATCTATATCAGTCAGTGAGATACTATATATATATATATATAATCTGTCCGCTTTTTTTCCTCCTCTCTTTTAACAATCGTTCCATTTTCACAATACTACCACCCCGTTACTTCTCAGGCTTTCCCACCTTCTCTTTTTCCCTCCAACTGCGCCGGTTCATTGCATAAGCCACAGCGTTTGAAGCAGTACAGCATTTTGTTATTGTTGTTGCTGTTGTTTTCCAGGTGTGATCAGCGGTCTGGCCATCTTCGGTCCTGCTGTAGCCTTTGTACTGGGAGCTTTCTTCAGCAGAGTGTACGTCACATTAGAAGGTATCAACGGGAGTCAATTAATTTTACACTTCATTTCCCTTCTTTTGTTGCAGAAATGTTAACGTCCTCGTGAGTTTTTCACCCTGTTGTAAATAGAAGTTCAATAGTCTATTCCGTGTTTTTCAAATTTTGAACAAAATGCATGTTGATCACGGCTAACCAGCCAAATGTCAGGAAAAACGAACAAAATAATTTTTCTATATACGTTGTGATTAACTTTT
>BMAT01013006.1:179978-198647 GCA_019649035.1 Elysia marginata | reverse complement strand
TTGGTTTGACTCGGCCGGGGATCGAACCACGCACCTCCCGAACTTTGAGCGAGTGTCTTACCGCTAGGCCACAGAGCCGGTACACATACTTTGAGTAGAGATGCTAGACAGACAAGAGGGGTGGGATAGACCAAGATGTGTCAAACAGGGGCAACAGTTTATAGTCACTCTACATTAGGCCTACTGGGTTTTGGAGATATTCTGCAGAGCATCAGTTGAGCCCTTGTATTGTGTGAGTATAAACCAGGTTTTGGATGAAGTTGTAGTATGTGAGCATAGACTATAAGGTTACTAACTAATATTTGAGATGGCTCCGTTGTAGATGTTTGCGACCCACTGCACCATCATTGTATAGATTTTAAATATACTTTTGATATGGTCGAATTCATGTTGTATGCATATTCGGAAGAAAAAGAAACATATGGAAAAGAAGAAAGAAATACAACAACAAAAAAGACAGAGAGAGAGAGAGAGAGAGAGACAGACAGACAGACAGAGAGACAGAGAGACAGAGAGAGACAGAGAGAGAGACAGAGAAGCTAAAATTGTAACGGTGTATCGAGACATTTGGGCAAGGCGAGTTCAGTTGTTTTATCTCAAGAAATACCGGTATATATCCGGTATATAAACATCACCATGAACCAGACGGGCCAAAAACTAATATAATTTGAAATACTTCACATTAAAACGGGTTTTCATCTCAGCGAAGGAATAGGACCTGCAATGAAACGCAGTTTGGGCGAAATGCGTTTCAAAACATTGGAGAAAATCTTGTCCTCTTTCTCCAGTACACATTTGACTTTTGGGCATAGTTATTAAAAATTCTCTACGCCAAGCTTTGCCAAAGAGTTAATTAGTTCTGTGAACTAACTGGGTTTGAATTTCTTCTTCAGATTCAGAGTCAGCTATCCACAGAAGCACCTTAACTGACATTATAAATGTTTATTTTCAAAACTTGCTCTACAACTGGGTTGGACTGCAACGAACCCCACACCAGCAAAGTAAATGCAGTAAGAAGTTTTTATTTAGAATTAGAGCCTAGAAAATCAAGTTTTAAGAGTCAACAGTATGTGAGGTATATAAGGCTACTATATTTTAACTTTCGTTTCCAGAATATAAAAAAAAGAAAACAAAAAAACCACCATCTTCGCAGGCGTGCTGTATTATTTAATCCATGAACGAAATGGGCACTCTTAACCTAACTCAGAAAAAAAATCAGGATGATGAAGAAGAGATTCCAATATTTATGTGCATCTGAGATTTGAAACAACAAAATGAAGATGGAATTCTCCTAGCACCGTTGTGTAAACAACACAATTAAAACACACACAAAAAAGAAAACGATTTTCTATAAGGTGCGATGAAACATTTTTAAATATGGAAGGTTGTCCATTGAAACATCAATGCTGCCCCCCTCCCCTCCCCCCACTTTTTAAACACATATATACAACAATTTCAAATGTTGGAAATTTTAAGCCAGTGTAAATATCCATTTCAAATTGTCTTAAAACGTTTATCAATGATATCAACATTTTCCTAAACCACTAGCGATTGTTGCACTTCGCGGCTTGAGAATTACTCTAACTGACGAGGAACAACTTATAGGGCTTTTTTATGCGTGTCCAAAGTCTTAGCAGCGCTCGGCTGCCGACGAGGTGAGAGCAATGCCACAGCCTAAAGCATGCTTTCTTATTAAATTTACGGCTAGAATGGCTTGAACTCTGCAAACACAAAGTCTCTCTCATACCCACACACACATACATTTCCTTATCCTCTACGAATTGACCAACGAGTTTAAGTTCTAAAGCATACAGCTGTGATAGTTGTCTTTTACTATAATGATTCACAGATCTAAAAATCAGGTTTCATGAAAACCAATGAATATTTACTGAGGCGTTTTGGTGATAGAAACCTAGGAATATTTTTATGATGTTCTTTGTGGATTGTACCGGTACTACGATATATGACTTTGTGTTTTATGTTCTCCATTTGCGTAAGATTTCGGAACCAGCTATTTGGACCCCAAAAGCGTGGAGTGGCAGCTACGAAGAGAAAGAGAACTGATACAAAGAGCCGAGAGCAACCTGCTGCCAGACCAGCCCCCAGTGATATGCTTGGTGGTCAGACCTAATGAGTGGGGACAGCAACGGCAACAGATTGGCCACTCAGAGACGAACACTGGACACGGTTTGGACATGGTGTGGCAAGTCAGCATAGAGACCCGATTTGGTGTTAATCCATGCGAGTTCAAACCCCTTTTGGCTTCATTGTCATTTTATTCAAATTATGGCTTTTCTTGCTTAAACAAAGTCGCTTTTATATGCCATTCAGGCACAGATTATTAGGGCTGATACATCTAAGTTGTAAAGGCCTTTATGGAAGATTAGAGAGTGCTGAGCTACATATATATAATCCTAGGTAATAAAAAAGAGTTAACATCCCAAAACTTGTGTTATCGTGCTTTTACAGCGAAAATTAGATGGTTGATGAGGCAGCTGGTTGTGTACTGAAAGTTCTTCTTTATGTTTTTTTCTTTATGCCCCCTCCCCTTTCTCCCCGTTGGAATTGGCCAAGACAGACAAGGAAACTTTGTTCTTCCCAGTCTTAAATGGCGATAATTCATATCTAACACAATAATCGCCCTCTCTTCTTTACGAGTACAAGTTAGTAGGCTTTTGTGCCGAACAGAAGTGGTTTTCTATGACTTCCATGTTTCGTATCACATGCATGTGTGGATTTGATGTTCTATTAATCATTTTTTTCCTTTATACACTTTATTAATACAAAGCAAGCATACTCATTTAATCAGAATGTGGCCTAATGAACCATAGAGGTATTTTTTCCGAAAAAGGTTATGTACCACAATGCATTTCAAAAAGTAAAAAATTTAACTGTGGAAAAAAAAAACCCAATATCTTGCAACGTTTTCTCTTACTCGAATAGCGTCCACGAAAGGAAACAGGCGATAGTATTTTTTTACATTTAAAATAGTTTTTGTATCAAAAGACTTGTTCTTCTTAGTTGTCTTAAATGCTTTCTTTCTCGTATTTCTAAGTTGTTTTTGTATCATCTACAACAACCACGGCAGCAGCTATAAAAAAGAGCTACTGACTTCAAACTTTATTAAAGGCACCTGAAACAACAACAATAGTTTAAAAAAGACATTGGACTTCAAGAACAATTCCTAAACTAAAGGCTACCGTGTCTGTCAACCACAATGTCAAGGACTTGAGAGTTTAGATGTAATCATTGCTTCTGATGAAAAACATTTTTTTTTTGTCTATCATGAAAAGTAAACAGGTTCCTCTGCGAATTGACCGGAAACGTAAAATAACAGTTTTCAGGTATGAGGATCCCACTTGAAACATTACATGTGAGGTCACTTTCTACAAATGCAAAGACTGATGGTTCATTATTCCTTGTGGATACAATGAATCCTGTTTCTATTTATAAACTTACCAACCCACCTAAAACAAAAGCAATTTCTACACGCTGCACTTAGTTCTCACAAGGAATGTCAGGGGTGCGGAAAGCTGATTAAGGCAATGATTATACAGTCAGCTGAAATCATCGGAAGCGTCTTTGCCTTTGCGTCGTTGAAGCGTACAAGTCTTCACGCCTGAAGAGTTCCACGGAGCCACGTTACGTGAGCAGCTGTCAACAAGACTTACGAGTACGTCTATAGTACGTGTACTTTAAATGGCTTTGGCATTGTTGGTGCCCAGTAATGGTTGAGAAGGTCTTCTGCAGTCGGTAGTGTAAAAAAAAAGGTACACAGGTTAAGGGTCAAATGTTACAGGTTGGTCACACTGCTGCAGGCTCAGGAGTAAATCTTACAGGCCAATCCAGTGGTCTAGAACGTGTGGTGGTTTAATTGCTTACTGCCATGTGCTCCAACGTGACTTAGATCTGAAGAGGTGATAGGAATTACATGATTGTACACACCATTACAGGTCCAGTTCTCCTGGGCTCGTAGGCTCAGCTTACGATGTATTGCGCGTACACGGATAAGCATGAAATTATTACACAGGGTTTAGTGCGAATGGGTTAAAAACTATGCGTTATTGAGGAGTTCATGTTTTGTTTGGTTGTACTTGAAAAAAAAAGGACAAAGGCGGCGATTAAAAATGACAAAAAGAAGCAAGAAAATGAGGGGAGAGAGAGAGAGAGAGAGAGAGAGAGAGAGAGAGAGAGAGAAAGACAGAGGGTATGAAAGAGAAGGAGGCATAAAAAAGACAGAGAGGCAGGGAGTGAGAGGTGAGGATTAGACCAACCATGTTACTCATTATGTTTTCATGAAAAACCCAAAATTTTCATTTGTACGATAGTGCATAATTATACAGACACGTGCAGTACGTTTGTACTAAATTATCGACTAACATAACTACCCGGCTGTTAATTTATCCATATGGATAAGCAATAAAACAAAATAAAAACTGACAAAACAATATATTTTATATTTAACAAATTGATGGTAAAGTTGGCTCTTGTAATGCACTTGATAGCTATACCTAGAATCTATGTTGAAATCGAATTCGACAGCTCTCTGTTTTCGGTCGCCAAATTTCTGTACCCATGCCTTCAGAGATAACTGGCCTTGCTACGAAAATTGTGAAACAGTAGGGCTTGAATATTCTATTTATTAAGGCTAAATCAATGTTTCAATGCTAGTACAAAGTAAGCAATAAATATTGATATGATACTTTATCACCATGGGCCAGCCGAAAAAAAATAACCAATGTGAAGAACAACGAATGTCACGTTGTGGTTGAGTATCCCCTTTCGATGATTTGGCCTTCATGCCGACAACCCTGGTCATGTGCAGACATAGATCTACCTCGTGTAACCCTACAGTCACAATGCCTAGCTGGTGTTAAGTAAGACTTTGTAAGAAGCCGCAGTTTCTGTTGTTCTTCTGCCAGGTAAAGACGTCAGAAGGCCCTGGCTGTGTGGTCAAGCGTGGCCCGAAATCCTCTGACTTTAGGAGGTTTGACCAGAGTGGACGAGAGGTGGACTTTGATGATTCTATCGTCTCCTTAGTTCTCCTAAGATACCCGTACAACAGTTCTACGGTGACCAGCAGGGGTGGACTAGGGTGGACCGAGGCTAGCTCGAGCGCTCCTTACGTGTGATTACCAGTGGGCGAGCTAACAACTCAAGGATCTGGAGGACATTGCCTTTTCAAGAAGCTTACTCTCGACCTTCGACTTTCTGCCATATCCGGCTTGGGCGCAGGATTAGACTGAGCGAGTCGCTGAACCAAGAATTAGCCATGGAACACGCTGGTCTCTCTGCGACTGTGAAGGTGACTCTCGCTGACTACCTCGTGACTTTGAAGTTTAGCTTCCAGCTTCTTATTTTACTAGTCTCATTTTATGACGTAATGTATGGAGGTTACGGTAGCTATAACAGTTATGAAACAGCCAAATTTAACATTATTTTTTAAACAATCTTCTAATCAAAGTGCCCCTCAAGGCACAAAGCTCGTGTGGTAAAATTTAAAGAATTCTGTAATGAGAGACGAATGGCGGTTTGTGGACAGTATGGTCGATTATTGTTTAATTGTTTAATAGGCTCATAGGATGTAATTGTTAGATTGTCAAGGTTCGTGAAGATTGAGCCTAACTTTGAACTTTTATTATTTTTCAAGATCATGTCAAGAAAAACGCTAATTTTGGTTTTGAATTTGTTCTTTTTGTTAATCGCATTTTCTTTCCTCCTTTCCATTTTCAAAGGTATTCTTTCCATGTCTGTAACAATACTAACATTAATTTAGCCGACCAACAAAGAGCCCGTTTTTTAGTTAGATCTGTGTGGTTAATACGAAGTGAGACTGCAGAGTTGGAAACATAAGTGTCTTACATGTATTTATGAACATTTTAATTTAGTGTCCAGTTCAAGCAGCATAAAACGAGGAAAGAAACTCGCTTTGCGCAGTACTTTTACAAGTATTCAACTTTTGTAACAAGGTCAAAGGAGAATAAAAGATGAATTTAGGATTGTATTGTAGTCAGTTGAAACCAGTGGTGCCACGTATCAGCTTCCTCGTTACGCTTACCTGGATTTTAAAACAAAGCACTAAGAGCTAGGGCGGTAATTATCAAGGGAATAATAATAAGAAAAAAAAACAAAGCTGAAAATAACAAAGTTTTTTTAATGACCTAAGAACTTAATAATATTAAAATTCAAACCCTATACAGCTGAGATTATAAAAAATGTTAACCCAACGTACAAAATGCAAAGAACTAAAAGGCTCGTAGCTTTTTTTACGCGCACACTGTGAGTGGTGGTGGTGTGTGTTTATAGACATAGCAAGCGGAACTGACTGGTCCAATCACTTGGATAATCTGATAGGTAATCAAATACACTGGGCGCTAATGCGGCTTGCGAAATGTGGCGGCTAACTAGCTTCCCCTAGCTTTGTCCAGCAGTAAGTAACTTTCCGCAGTGACTTCTCTACTCTGGCCCTTGACCGGTAGCTCGGACCCACTCGGTCTCTTGGCCTCAGGTGACCTCTCCGAGATTTCTCCTTATTTAAGTGCACGGAAAGAGAGAGAGAGAGAGAGAGAGAGAGAGAGAGAGAGAGAGAAACATGGTTTTTTCTTTATCTATGGATAATGAGAAGAGCGTAATGTTGAGCACAATACCGCGCTATTCCGTTTTCCTTTCGTCAATTGATTTAGATATGTATAACCAACAACGTTTTCTCTTCAAGCAGTAACCTTTTTATGTCTTTTTGTAAGTAATCACCATAAGTAATTAAGTTTGACAGCAGAACATCCAGAGATCAAGACGCTGCTGGTCTAAGTACGAGGCTGAGGTATATTTCTTTTCAAATGAGTTTCACGCTTTCAAACCAAGTTAGAAAGACGAGAAATGTTTCACAGCCGATGCTCCCTTGCAGGTTGAAAAGAAATGTTGATAGGTAACGATACGCCGAATTATCTTTGTAAAACGAACCTTAAACATTAAAAAATTAAAAGGCTAAGATAGTACTAACTTGAAAACTTTGGGTTTATAATCAAAGAATTTGTAAGAATTCTTCACGCAAAAATATTGCATATATATATATTGTTGACGAACCAGCCTCGCTCATATACAGTTTTCTCTTGTATTAATGGTGAAGAGCAGAGATTCTTGGAATCGAATTTCCGTCAGTTCAATAGTAAACTCTCAAAGAAAAAATTCGTTTATAGTTTCTCTCCGCTTGCCCGTTCGTCTCTTTTATTCTGTCTCTATCTGTTTGTTTTCCTCTAAGTTTGTCTGACTGCCTGTCCGTTTGTCTGTCTTGCTCTGTCTCTCTCTCTCACTCTGCTCCTCATCTACCCCAGACCCATAAAACAATCTTTTTCAAAATTTACCCAATTAAAACTGAGGGCACATTATATATTTCTCAGTCTTTCTAAAACCCAGACTTTGGGTTGACAAGACGACACATCGGGGAATCATCGGTGAAGCCAGGCTGTAATCGGCGAAAAATAGATTTAAAGCTTGGGATACACGGCTTTTAGACGTAATAGGCTGGGATAACGGCTGATTTTCTTACTACGGGTAACGACTTCGACTAAAAAAAAAAAGCCTTTGCAAGTGGTCAGTCTCTTATTATTGCTATCGTCTACAGACAGAACTGAGCACAAGAGGAGCAACTCCTTAAACATGGTCCCTACTGAAGCACACCATCCTGCCTACTACTACGCTATCAGCCAACTCAGGAGGACGAAGCCCGTAAGTGAGGAAATCTAGAATGGCTGGTGGGCTAATGGGGCCCGTTAGCCAATATTCTGCTGTAAAACTCACGCTACCTATAGGTGTTATTACGTTATACGTTATCGTCGACGTCGCGCAAGGTATAGATCTGTTGCAGTTTTAGTTGAGTAGTGTTGCGACCTATGCCAGGCAGTGTGGGTCACTATAAGTTGACGATGCCGCTACATCCTCTGTCAATATCAGGTATACTGAGACAAAGTTGTGGAAGGTAGAAACACCGTAACTGCTAGTACGTGCTGCAGGACAAAAGACTTCATTACCCCTTTTTAAATTGTGCTGAGGAAGGGGCATCTCTGAGTTTTCTTATACATTAGAACCCTTTTAAACAAAATCTTCCTGGGACTAAAGAAATAATTTTGGTTTAATTTATTTATTTTATGTTTGGGCAGGACAATTTATGAACGTAAAACTCATTTGAGCTATAAAAGTATTTTGGTTTAACTCAGCATTTTTGGTTTATCCAGTTATGACTTGAGAAAGTCCATTTGTATATTTTTCAGACTTCTAAACGACATTTGACAAAGGAGCGGTATTCTGTTTTTCGATACAGGCTGTAGAAAAATAATTAAATGAAGATTCCTCCTGAAAATTTAAAAACTTTGAAGACGAATGTGTGTGATTCTGCCTTGCAACGCGTCTATTATTTTACTGCGAGATCTAGGCGAGCAGCGCTGCGTTTCAAGCAGATGATTACGGCCATTGGAGTCAGGCTTGCCTTCTCTTGGCCTGGCTTGTCATTTGGACCAGGTCAGCTGGAATAATTGTATTAACCGGTTTCTGTGTGAAATACACAGCTAGAGGTCAGCTAGGGGCTAGTCGAGGGTCAAACCTGTCTTGGTCGTGAAGGTAGGTACAGATTGGGGGGTGAGTGAAGATGGTGGGTGGTGGCGGGGTAGAAGACGACCATCGCGATAGCAATCTACATGATTGTATTCTGTCTCAGATAGCCCTGTTGGTTTATCTCTTGTCACATCGGTGAAGTTATATTATGTCAATTCACCACCAACAGCTGTCAGAAAATAATAAATTATGTTGACGTTTCTGTAAGCCTCAAGAAACTCACCAACAAGCAAATACAATACCTCCTGAGTTTATTGGTCTATTGTCGGAACTCAACCTATCTTTCTCGTACACTGAAATAAAACTGTGAAGCTTAGGTTGCATTTTTCGAGGTCAAATTTCAAAGCAGGCTTACAATTGTGTTTATCAATGTGAAACATATATAGTTCAAAATAGGCGAAACGTCGGATAAAAAGAGAAATCCAAAATGAACGTGAAGATCTCCAGGCTAGATGGTATACCGGTACTTCATTTAATCATAGCACAAGCATAGAAAAGAGTTTATGACTGTATGATTTCGAATAAAAAAAAAAACGACGATAACTCCAGCAAGATACCACCAACTTGCAAAATTGCTATCTTTCAGTGATAAGGCTATGGCTACCGAAGCTACTATAAGTCGAAGTTCGAGACATACTAAAGGGGAGCATATTTGGGGCATTTCCTCTAAACTCTACTTCCTCCACTGCCAATTTCATAGTTACAAACTGTGCCCTCTAGGTTTGACATCGCATGCACCTGTTTCTCTAACGATTTAACGTCCACGCCAGTTTTCAAGATACGCATAGTACCAGAACGGAGCTGACCTAAATCCCTACAGGGTCACGTGATAGTTGATAAAACTCATTCCTCCCGCCTTTCCTTTTTAATCGTGACCGATTGCGCACCTCTTGTATGGCACAATATGAAAAAAATCAGCTTTGCAACGTAAAGGAACGCTCTTAGAGTATTTTCATTTCACAATTCCGCTCCCATAACAATGGTCACATGATTACTTCGCGTAGGTATACGTCAGTCTCATTAATGCTACAATCTCCACCCTTTATCTTTGAAGATTTAGGCAGTCTCCACCCAGATGATACACAATCATACGATACCACTACCTGAACCGTATTCAAGTTACGTAAATTGATCCTATATTTGAACATGTTTTCACAAAAAAGTAAAGAACTGAAAACATTAAATGTACATGAAAAAAAAACACAGTCCCTCCTCAGTATTGATTCTTTGAAACTTCCATTAACACACGAGCAAAACTTTTTGGAAAAATGCTCTACTGCCCTTTAATACACATTTAAAATTTACTAAAACCGTTTTTTACGTCATATTAAAATAGTTATGCTCCAGCTATTCAACATTCATCTCATGAGAGTAGTAGATGGAGAAATCGATGCTGCTACAGTTCATAAATTTATTCATTTGTGGCTTGAGTGGATTGTTCAGAGCTCTTCTACGCCATATGATTATTCTAATATATTATGTAACACTATCTGTGGGCACAATTTGATGTTTTGTTTCTACCAATGCAACAACACAATACTCAAATATGAAAAGACAGAGTTAAATAATTATAACTTAAGAGGCTTTTTATACACATGCTCAACATGGATGCATGTTTGGGACCCATATATATAATCACCACCACCATCATCGTTGTTCAATTTGTTGTCATCATCATGATTGAAGATACATGTGACCTCACCATCATCGTTGTCATCATCATAATTGAACATACAGGTATCCTCACCACCTTTCTTATAATAATCATCATTATTATCACCATTACCGTCATCATCACACAGCACCAGTGCTGCTTAGATAAAATCGACAATGTGTCCCCTAAAATGACAGAGAGTGTATGCATCATAAAGAAGCTAGTAAAACAAATGAAAGTTTCCTCGGCCACAGCATCAAAAGCACGAAAACATAATAAAAAGGGATATTTTCGATTCGGAGCAAAAAGTTCCTGACAATCTAAACCCCTTTAATAAAGAGTTTACAATTTTCCTAAAGTTTCCGAGCATGGTTATACCTAGTCAATGTCTGTTGGCCAAAGTCAGATTAAATTAAATAGTTTCTAAGTCTCCAGGAAAGAAAGACAACAAGATAAAGAAATAATATAAAGCGACATTTAAAAAAAATGAGCAGCCAAAATTATGCCAATCATCCACCCCCATAATCTAAAATCTAGTACTAGCATTATTGGCTTTTGCCAGAGTTTCACACTAGAAAGAAATTTGAAAGTAAGTAGCTTAACTAAAAGGTCACTGACCTCGTGATGAATAAAACTAGTTTTCCTCGTGGGTGCTCCGCTAATCCCTGTTACGGTGTGTGGCGTGGAGTAGCCCGTGTTAGACCAGTCGAAGCTAGGGCCTGGGGACCAGAGGTTTGATACTGCCAGCAAATGACAGCGCCAAGGCCAGGGAAGAAGACAGGGGGATGTGTCACCTGTGACTCCGGGGATCCCCGCAGCTTTTGTCTGGTCAGCCTTGTTTATATTTCGGCTTCGCTGCCCACCGGATCCCACCCGTCTTAGCGAGCTGGTGCCCGGTCGACTGGGTAATAACGAATCATGCATTGCCTCGTAGAGAAATAATTACTTTGGGTGGTCAGTTGTCTAGAGCATGACTTATAATAACAACAATATCTAACACCCCTCTCCCCCTCCCATAAACTCCCACCCCCTCTCACTGTAGGCTACCCTGATTGGCTTCTACTTCATACCCCCGAACTGACGTCTCGACTTCGGTCAAAGACCCCCAGGCTTGAGGGATATGACATTCTGACCGTACCCCAACAAACAAAAACTGTCACCCAAGCCAAGCGTCCGAGGTCTTCGTGGGCGATGAACAGGCAGTGTAGTGGCCACGCATTGTTCCCGGTCGGCGAGCTCTTCGCCTGCTAATCGTGTCTGTTGACACAGGAGAACTGCGCCAATGACTGCAAGGAGGACCGGGGTTGAAGCCAAGAAAACCGACGCTTCTCTCTAGGCCTACTGACGTTTGGAACTGATGCTGTTTGGGGGTTCGGGAGGGGCGTGTTAAGGTGGAGCGTCATTGTTGGAAGCTCGTGAAACACCCAAGTTGAATTACACTGTAGGACTGGAAGTAATTTCTGTTTTAATTAATAATTTCTTGACATACAAATGATAGCTCTTACTGGTGTCATGTTTTGTCAAGTGAGACCGCACTCTAGTGGAAAAACCAACAACACTAAAAGCAAACAAAAAGTAAGCAATCAAAAAATGAACAAACAATGAAATTGTTACAAGTAAATATTAGGTTTCAAAAGATTTGCTTGAAATGGAATGCGAAGTGTAATTCTGGTAAAATTGAACTTTCCATTTCATTCAGTGCATGTTATAGTTACATATAGATTTACCAGAATGCTGTCCAGCGTAAAATGCTATCGTTAATCACTTTGCCTCATTGTCAAATTGTCCTTGGTATCTTCAAGCTAGAACGACGAAGTCTCCTTGTTCCAAAGATGTCTTAAGCTAGCAAGTGATGGGTCGCCTACAACATGTAGAACGTGGCGGTGTGAAAATCTTTATCCGGCACTTTGTAGCATGAAGCAAACGCCATAAAGTATGTTAAACTATGAATTATTAATAGTTATGATGATGATCATGGTAGTGTAGAAAGAAACCCCACAAGTCTTAGAAATAACTTTAGATCAAAGTTAAGTACCAATAGCTTATTCAGGGTTTCTGTAAAGTATAACATTATTTTTAAAGAAATAGAATCTCTTTCCCTCTAACTCTTCGTCTCTTCCCTTGTTTTCTGTCTTTCTTTTTTCATTTTCTATGACCCACCTCTTTAATTCAAACTTATGTGTTTCCGTCCCTTCTTCCGTTATCAAAAATATCAAGCCCTTTACCATAAGTGTAAGAAGGACTTTTTTAATGCTTAAGAATCACGATGATTCAAATCGGTTTTGAAAGGATTTCCCTCCCTTTTTTTCTCTCTAGGCTAAAAGTTCCTTCCAACATGCTTCCTTTGGGTCCATTTATATCCTGAGTTCCTTCCAACACTTTTTCCTTACCCTAATATTAAACAACTGTTTGACAGGTATGTTGAAATCTAATGACGACAAGCCTCATACCCATATTCAACGAACTTAAATTTTCTTTTCTCGCATTTTCACTTCGTCTAAATAAGCTTATTGTAATTGTAACCTTCGAAATGCTATTTTAAAAGGTTTTATCAGCCTCCTCCTCTTTGCAATGAAATATTACTAAGGCCTACGTAATTAATTAAGAAAATCTGCCTCGCCCAATTTACCTTTTCTTTCTTGCCTTCTTGGTTTTTAAACGAAAACATCTCTTTGTTTCGGGTTTCTTATCCTCTCCGCATCCTTGTTTTATTGTGCTTTTATTTCCCCATTTACCCCCCACCCCCTTTACTTCGAATTGTCATCTTCTATTTTTTTCACCCACTTATGTTTTTCTTACCGTTCCTATTGTACAGGCTGCCTGGTCCGCGAATATCCCGCGTCCCTGCTTCAACAATATCTTCTAATCTGGCAGCGTCACCAGCAGCCGGACCTGGGAGAGGCCAAGTAGCAAGTCCTGGGCCTCTCGCCGCTAATGTCAACAACCGGATGGTACCCTGGTCCTTCACGCAGAGTTTATCCCCTATTATCGATAGACTTCCGCGGTGACGAGTTCAAGTCGAGGCTGAAAGGGAGACCACCGTCACCGACTTGCCTCGCCGCGCCAAGACCGACCACCCAGTCTGTGTGTGAAATATGCACTGATGTACGCTACCGATTTGATATTCTCAAACAAGCTTAGGGGATGGAAAACTGCATAGAAACTGTGATGTATTGTACCAAACCAAGTTATCTATCTATCTAGATCTAGAGGCATCTTGACGCCAGGTGTTTGGCGTTAGGCCAGATAGGTCAAAAGGGGCGGAAACGGCAAGCTATGCCGGAGAAGTAACGGTTCTCATCAGATCTGCAATGTCCAAGGCATTTTAGTTCACGAAAAAATCCCAAGATGTTTACCCTGACTCTAACCTCTCTTCCTGATTCATCATCATCATCATGATCATCATCATCAGCAGCAGCAGCAGCAGCAGCAACAGCACCACCACCACCACCACCATCATCATCATCATCATCACAACCACCACCATCATCATCATCATCATCATCATCATCATCATTATCATCTTCATCATTATCATCTTCTTCTTCTTCTTTATCGCATTTTCGGCATCGGGCCTTCATACATTTGACTGTGAGTCTGAAAAAGGTACGAACTTTTTACATCAGCCCCAAGATCTTCGTACTGCTTCTTGTTGCAATGGCGTCTATGATATTTTTGTCCAAATATATTTGACCCTATTAGATGCGGACTACCAAATATTTGAATATATGTTTTAAAACTCTCTATGAAACAATAGCTTACTACAGGCAGTCGACATTTTTTCCAGTATAAACAAAATGCTGCAATCACCGCTAAGGTAAAAAATAATTATTATAAAGTTTAAGGTAAATGTGAATATATAAAAGCAGCTGCTGGAAATCAAAACAAGAGGGCAAGAAAAGAGTTGTATGGGAAGTTTTGAGGCATTCGGGTCAAGGCGAAATACATTTAATTATTTTCTTGCAAGCTGCACTGCATTGGTGTGTATGTTGAGTATACCTTGTTTTCTTTTTTTGCTTTTAAATGGAAAGTAAACATTTGATTCTGTTGATGTCAATTGCTGTAAACTAAACAAAAATTATATGAGCATGTAAAGGACAATAAAAAAAACCCATTGAATTTGACTACATTTCTACCTCACTGTGTATTTTCCATCCTAACTACATATCTACATACCTACCTAAAAACCCATCTATCTATCTATCTATTTACGTAAGAACCTAGTATTTGTACAATAGAAGAAAGTGCTCAACATTTCTTTCAATTATGAAGTTTGGATATGTGTAGAATCTAGATTTAATTCACACTCGTCAAGACAACGTTGCTTCGTAGCTCCTTAGGGCAACTCTTCGGACGACTTCGATTCAACATTTATCTATCTATCTTTTTATCTATTTATCTATCTATCTATCTATCTATCTATTTATCTATCTATCTATTTATCTATCTATCTATTTATCTATCCATCTATTTATCTATCTATCTATCTATTTTTCTATCTATCTATTTATCTATCTATCTATCTATCTAGATCTATCACTATGTCTGTCTGTCCGCATTTCTTTTTCAATATGCTAAACATCTTTTTATGTCAATGAACCGGGATACATTCAGAAAGTTGAAAAAATTTCCATAAAGTTCAATATGGAGAGGATAAGAAAATAAAGAAGTTGACATCTATTTCTTTAGTCAACTACTTATAAGATTATCACCCCAACGCCGCCTCTTCAGCGGAAACGCTTTTAAAAGCATTACAATTTTCTTATGCCTTGCGCAAATATATCGAGATAATTAAAACGCATAAATTAGTCCGCGGCATCTACGAACTATTTTCAGTACAACACACTTGGGCAGGCAGCGTGTTTGCACGCCAAACAATTGAAGATTATTACAAATCAAAGTGAACAGCTTCTCGCGTCACTTGGCTCAGGTGTATGTTTGTCTCACTTTGCATGACAGTGCCTTCTGGGTAAAATCTTCAGGGCGTTTGTTTCATTAGAAATACATTAGAAAACCATTTAGTTAGACCGAATAATTCAATCTGATATTTAATATTGTATTATCTCCACTAAAACGCCTTCTTCTTTATGGAGAATACAGTTCGGTACATAAAAATTTTCTTGCACCTTTTAAGGGCAAAAAAGTCGTAATACCTTATCTCTCGTTAGAATGAAAACAAGAGTTGCAAAGAAACCCGGTAGAGAGAAACATTGTCAATGGGCAGGATATGTTGAGAAATCTGAGGAAATTTCCATAAAGTTTAACATGGAAAGAAAAAAAAATTCAAAAATTGACATCTATTTCTTTAGGTCAACTTCTGATAAGTTTATCACCCAGATGCAACCTGTTTGCGGGCATTCTAGGGAAGCTTAAGGAAATGAAAATACTTCCTTTCTCTTAAAAAAAAGAAGAAGAAGAAGTAGAATAAGAAAAAGAGAAAATAGAAGAATATGATGATGAAGAAGGAGAAGAAGAAGAAGAAGAAGAAGAGGAAGAAGAAGAAGAAAAGCAGTGAAGTTGGAAAATAACAGCTTCGGTCACACAATCAGGGATATGACATGGGATAACATCACTAGTTTGCGGTGTCTCTATTGGTGGGGACTCTAGAGACCAAACAGAGAGTTTCAAACCACAGACTGGAATCTTCTTCGGAATAAATATGACCTTCACCTTTAATAATGAAAGAAAACTTGACACGCAGAGCCTCAAACAGAAGAAAACGTTAAGCGCAAAATTTACGCTAGATCTAGGCTTTATCAAGACTCCAAACCAAGATATCTTGTGGATTTAGATCTAAATTGATATCATTTAGTTTAATTTCTAGATCTAAGTCATAGTTTTGGCAATTCATCCAGATTCTAGATCTGGATCTAATTTAGATTAAACTTACTGCAAAACTCAACAGACACAGATAGGAATCAGGCGAAACTACAACTTATTTATCTGTGTTCCTTCGCCTTCCAAATTTTTTGGGGCGTTCAAACGTCGACATGTATTTTTGTCAACTCAATAACTGTAGCCATCTGACAGAAGAGTAGTGAATTGCTGCAGCTGTATATACAATCGATCAAGCGTAGTCTCTGTCGTTATAATAAGAAGATCCTTTTACCACTTGTTGGAGGAGACTGCCGTTTTACTGTTCAAAAACGTGGTGAGGCCGATCTTGGAGTTTGTTCATGCAGTCTTACAGCCTCACCACAGAGATCTTAGCATTGAAGTGGAAGATGTCTATAGAAAAGCGACAACGCTGCTAGCATCAGTTAATTAAGAATAAGCCGCACTCCGAAAGGGTGATGGCTCTTGGACATCCACCACTGGAGCAACAGTATAATAAACGGGACATGCTTTAGGTGTAAAATATCTCGATGGATATGAAGTGGACCACCCAAAGATGACCCGGGCTGACGCGGGCAATAGAGACCTCTGAGGAAACTAAAGCTTTCAAAACCGATTGGACGTCACAAGCAGCTTGTTTCCCGATACAATCATCGCAAGACGGAACGGTCTTCCAGAAAAAGTGGGCACTGCTTCCCACCCTCAACTCTTTCTGGAGTAAATAGGACAAAATTGAGAAAGTACACTTAACCATTTATTCCCTTCCTATATAGTGAAACGTGGCTATTGGTTTGAACAGTGATGAATTTTTGACAGAGATTAAATGAGGACGTTTACGTTACAATAAATGTCACGAATTTACATCAACAGAAATTTAATGGCTTCTTCAGCACGCGATGACCATCAAATACTGCTAGACCCGACGCCACAGCGAAGAAACTGTACGGGGTAGCCATCTTCTTGCTTAAACTTTCACGCATGAACAAAACCGTGAGCGAATTGAGAATGGCTGCCAATGGTAAGTAGTTATATCGATGGCCGCGGTAAAGACATTGTCGGTATTTTTTAAAACAATTGCGTTATTATCTACTGAATTCATTGACATAAAATAGAAAACTTCCTATATTTCTTCAATGTAACCATAGGGACAATACATGCATTTCATATGTTGATCCAAAACTTTTCTTACTAAACAAAGATTCTTTTGTGGTCTTTGAATTGGAGCATTTCAATGTTTGTCCCAGGTCACGAGATGAAACTACAGCTATGAACCTTTCCGTACTTAACAGTACAATTTAGTCATTTAGGGTTCATTGTGCTTATGACTATTCGTAAAATTTACCTGAACAAAAAAAGTTTCTTTAGCAAAAAAAAAAGCTATGCATGATTTGCAAAAAAAAAATTGATACTGATTATATCAGCATCTTTTCAGTGCTCTGACTGGCACCATGAAATCTCAAAAGGAAGGAAAAGCAAATTATGAATATCAAAAGAAACCTACTGTTGTACATTCGGTTATCTTATTACCGACAAAGTAAACCTTCAGTCTTTGCATAACTTGGTCGGCGAGATAAGTTCGTTAACTGCAGCTCAAGTTTCACAAAACTTGTGTCAACAAGTCGACTGTTCTAACCACATAGACTATGTTCTGGCTTCCATAGTGTTAGACAAAACTCTGCTTACACAAGCCTGGACATTGACGCAGCCAGACAGCTAAAGGTAGCACCTTCTCTATCCGATCTTTGTAAAGTCAAAACCATGTAGACGGAGCGTGACTTTTTGACGGGCACCGCCAACATGTTCAGTCTACAGAGCTACATACATGGATAATGGGCACACAATAGGTATTGGTCCACCCTCCTGTTGACTTCTTACATACGTCAAACACTGAATGTGCAGACTGTGTCAACTTACTGCTCTACGCGCGCGGCTTCTCAGCTCATATATCCCCCTCCCTCCTCTTCCACAGCTAAGTTCTTAGGCTATCTCTCCCCAAGTTCCGAGAGTTACTAGGCGCGAAGACCATTGACAAAGTCCTCCTCAAATGAGTTTTGAGTAAACTTTGACGGTGACCTTACTCTGAGAGGTGAAAGCACCTACAGAAAGAAGGCGGTGACCAGCGTGAATAGGAAGGAGACGAACGTTTTTTTCCTTGCACAACGTCTAATTTCCCGAAGATCAACAAGGCTACGTGAGCCCTGCCGACCTGCAGGTGTCGGTCTCCGGGTAAAGCTGCTGGCCTCGCTTCCACGGTATGACCTTGGCGAAGTCCGTCGACACCCGGTAATCAGTCGACATTACAGACTTTAAGCAGCGACGCGTGAGTACGACGCAAACGTCTGTGGGTCTATTTTTAGAAACTGGTTTCATTATTTTTATAGTTTCCTCAATCTGCTTTCCCGATTTTCACGTTCGCGTAGTGAGACACGGTGCGTGTGCTAAAGGTCTCTATTGTCCTCGGCAGGTTTCGGCAAACATCGGCGCTGGTGCCTTCTCTACATTCAAAGTCAACAGAGGTAGAAGCAAGTAAAACTCGATTTAACACTCTTGACTCGCAAGAGCTTCCTTTTATC
>BMAT01013006.1:165109-178655 GCA_019649035.1 Elysia marginata | reverse complement strand
TAACAGTCTAAGTAATGCGAGCGTGCCTTGGCGGTTTCCACAGGAAAAGTCTTTATAGTTTTTAGTACCATGAGAGAAGGAGGGTGAACAGGTAGTCTAGCGAGCGGGGTCATCTCATGTCAAGCCAGGGAGGATGTAATCTTACCTGAAACCTTTTGTCGCATCAAAGGCCGGGGCTCACTGGCCGTGAACGCTCTGAGAGGGCAAGCACCTGGGGATGAGCGTTTGAAGACCAGGTCCGATCAACACTTCTGGCCTCACAGACCCTTGGCTGAGAGCATCTCCTCTAGGCCTGGAGTAAAACACTCCAGGTTGGTCAAGTCGCTGCTTCCTGTGCCTCACTGACCACAGTTTCCGGTCACTTGGTTTTCAATTTCTTTATTCTGCTGGTCTTCTCGGCGCGGCATGATGACTCGACTATCTGCTTTTGTCTATTTACCTAAGTTCTACCTTTCTGCCAAGCACCACACTTTACAATCCAGTCCTTTCCAGTGGACCTTCATGCAAAGAAACGTACGCTGGCCTTGCTGGCTATAAATCTGCCATTTTTTGTATGCGATTTCAAAATTTCGGTATTAATTTAAGGAGCACTTAAAATAGCAGCTTTTTAGTCATGATGATACTAATCCGATATCAACAGTATTATCAACAACAACAGCTATAACAAAGATAATGGCGACAACGTCTTAACAACATGATATTAATCTCCTTCAGAATTTTAAAGAATTATTAATTTTGTGCATGTGATTCTTATTCGAATTTTTAATTTTCAAGCCTAGTTGCGTCTGGCTACTGAAGGATCTCACTGGACATTCCGTCACAAGCACAGCATTAACTTAAGGACACTATCTAGATTCTGTACTTTCTCACTTGTATTGTTTTATTATGTTAAGAAACCCAATTGGCTTTTAACTGCCTGCACGGCTAGAAGCTGTTGGTTAACAGAAATCTTAAGTTTTGACAAGTTCTAATGGTGTGGATTATGTGCACATTTATTTTACAGTGAAATCAACATTGCATTAATATTCTGCCACAGTTGAAGTCTTTATGAGTACGTTGGGCGCTTATCGCCTATCGCAAAACGAATTTAACCAGCAGTTTTACGAGATGGTCATAGGAGTGATGCAACTTCACAGAGGGGTTTTACATTGTTAAGGACCAACGGTTTCGTATCTGAGGTCATTTATAAAATTATTTAATGAAATACAGAGTATTACAAATTTGCATTTTCATTCAATTCGTTGAAAAACTTTGGCAATAGTTTTAGTATGATTCAGGTCAAGTTTGAATCACATTCGCTGCAAACTATATTAAAACGTTATAATACTGAATGTGCGCTGCCTTAATTCTCATAACGTTTAAAAAGTTTGCTTTTGGTGAATAAAGCAACAATTATGCTTGTATTTTTTCTGACAAGAAAGTGGCTAGCTAAGCCCATTGCATACTGACTTGTACAAACACTCTTAGAATGTTTAAACACTACGGATAGCTTAGGAGAATATTTTGTTCTATCTCTAAATCTTATTTCTTAATAGAACACATAATCATAAATCGATATGAACATGTACATACAAATGGATTGAATTTTCTTATCAATAACACCAAACTTATTGCCATAAGCATCCTGTTGGAGGTATACATCGCTCCCAATATACTGAGAAACGTTTTACTTTCACAATGTCGCTAGCTGTAAGACACAGAAATTATAAACTTATGTACTCAAAGTCGATGAGTGTAAGAGAGCGGGGGGGGGGCAGAGACAATAGACACTCATACAGATTAAAAAAAGAATAAATATTGTGTCTACAAAAAGGGTGATGGACGTAGAGAGGTAACGAGAACAAAACAGAGATAGGTGAAGAAGACACGAGTAGGTAGAATGAGTGACTTTGTGTCCGTGTGTATGTGCGGTGACCGGGTCTGACCACAAAGTCTGTCCCATCAACCGTTTTAATTCGTAAATGACAGACTGCGGGCCTGCTCTGAGAGACAGGGGCCGATAATTTGTCAGTCTCACAGAATGAAAAGTGATAATAGCCTGGACAGAGACCAGACAAAGGTACTGGGAAGAGGTCTGCGTGATGGCCGCAGGCAGGGGGCACTGGGCGCAGATTGAAAAGGGGACTAAATAAATATGTGAATGAGTAGATAGGTGAATAGAGAGATTTATAGATGGGAAGATAGATAGAGGTATGTGGACCTATTCATAGATAGATCAATTGATAGACAGATAAATTAAATATTGAAAAATACTGATAGATAAGTACATAGATGATAAAATAAGGAGAGAAAGTATTTTACCTGTTCTGGGATTGTCTCCATAATCCTAACTTCTACCTTTTTCATGTATCCCCTTTTCTTCTTTTAACATGTCTATTTATTATATTTCTTTATATATATATGTTCTACAAAGTCAACCTCTCCAGCCCCCCCCCCTCTCTCTCTCTCTTTCTCTCTCTCTCTCTGTATGTCTTTTTTTTTAAATTAATGTATACCTGTATTCGGGAAATCCATTTCGCCTCATATCTCTGTGCACCATCTAAATCCTCATGGTCATGAATCTCAAACAGATAAGACAACTCAAAGATATGACAAGATAGCTGGTCAAAGAGGTCAACGACTGGTGACTCCCTTCTTTCCCTCCCCATCCGTCTTACCTCCTTCATCTCTTCGTGTACCATTTCTTAGGTACTCATACTCCACCCCTACCCCATGTACCGCCATATATTTCCCCAGTCTTACCTCCCCCCATCATGTATTACCAAACCATATTCTAACCATATTATTAAAGTCGACAAGACTACCAACCTTCATGTTCGTCTCCTGGGCTCTTTGCCTCCGAGAGGAGTAAACAAGGGACAGTTATCTTTTTTTTTTAAAGGATGAAGGACAGAAAAATAGAGAAAGAAAATATAAGCCTAGCTGTCACGAGAAGTGAAGCGAGATGTCCGAGGTTTTGGTCCGCCTGAGTGGATCTAGAGGCTATCACTCCGCAAATCCACGTAGCTCCGCCCAAAAGATGCTTTCTTTTCCTATCCTGGTTTTTTTTACCCATTCTTTCTGCTGCAGAATTGGGAATCTTTGGTGTATGTGTCTCTCTCTATCATCATATTTTGTCTCTCTTTGTCAACAACGAGTAGTGCTTAAACTTGGCGCATCCTTGTCCAGCTCTTCTGACCGGCCCACCCAGGTACCACGCTCGGTTAGAGAGAAAATAGAGGGGAAAACCAGTGCATGCTTTTGTGTGTGAGATGAGGATGTTATCGTTGTTAGAGAATGGTGGGTGGTAAAGCTGGTAAAGACTAGAGTCTTTGCTCGAAATTCAGAACTGTTGAACACCGCTATATCCTACAAATCATGTGAAGAGCCATAGCGAGAAATTTAAAAGGGTATGAATTGTACTGCATCATTCAACTACTCGATCGATTATAGCTGTGAAGCGCGGGACTGTCTAAACAATTATGTTGATAGTTCTAAATGATTCTCGAAGTTGTAGTTTTCTTTTCAATTTAGGTTGTATTACTTGCACATTTTAACGAATTGTGCATGTGCTACCATATCAACTCTTTTTATGTGTCCTTAATCTATTTTATTTTATTCAATTTACAGTATATTGTTTATGCAACGACCATTATTAAAAAGTTTCAGGATGAGCATCCAGGTTTTGATAACCAAAGTTAACGAAGCTGTAATCTGGACTGATAAACTGTTAAGTTATAGCGTGATTCCCTGTGCTGCATATTCTTAAAGGTCTGAAAAGTTCTTCCAAAGTTGTATTTGTGTAAAATCTTTCGGTGTCTCTTTGTTTCCCTGTTTCAATGCCTATAATTTTTTCAATCCGCCTGCTTTGCTTTTTTCCTTTTTATCTTTTGCTAAGAAGGCAACTTAAAAGATGAGTGATGCATTGAGTAACATGCGACTGCAGGAGATGGGAGACACAAGTTCCACGAGACAGTAAACTAGGCATACCATTCAAGAAAAACTGGTAAACTTTATGAATATGCCTTTTGATTTGTAAACTCCCTTGCCATCATGAAGACTTCCTAACACCAAAATTCGTCAAGATTTCCAGAAAATTTAATAAAAACTTTACAATTGTCAAGACCTCCAGGATTTCTTACATTTCACAGCAGTTTCGAGGCTGGTTTTGCCTCGCTATCTCCTTGCTTCTCAGTATGCTCCCACTTTCTATTGCCAACACTTGAGAGTACGGAGAGCATTTTGGCTTACTTGCCGTCTCACTGTAGCATTTTTAGAAATAACTTTTTTGACTGGTCAAACCGTTAAAAGGTCCTGTTCCACGCGATTCTCTTTTTTTGTCAGTACCAGAAAGCCGTGGACCGCTTTGTTCATCTTAGTTTGAAACTAAATGTTTTCAATTCTTTACGAAATTAAGTAAAGCAGCCCAGAGAGAGAGAGAGAGAGAGAGAGAGAGAGAGAGAGAGAGAGAAAATTTAACTGAATTAAATAGTTTATGGTTAGGCCATTTTCCCATGAACAACGTAATTATACATTATAGTAAAATAAATATGTAAGTGTTCATTATAAATACATTTAACTCTCCAATAGATTTAATATTATCAGGGAAATTTAATATACAGAGCCTCGTACAGATTATCCATTGCTACTCAAAGATCCCTATGAAAGTGCCAATTGAAGGAATACAGTATTGAATATAATAATGAGCGGTCCTATTTACGATCCGATAGGATGTGCATCAAATTCTTTGAGGATAAATTATAATGTTTTTAAAAGTTCAGTAACTCCGTCGATATAATCTTCTATAAATCAAATCGTTCGAAACTATTCACTTCTTTATGAAATTAAACACTGTAGTCCAGAAAGAGAGAGAGGGAGAGAGAGAGAGAGAGAGAGAGAGAGAGAAAGAGCGAGAGAGAAAGAGAGAGAGAAAGAGAAGAGCGACTTGTTGCATTTTGGAAATGAGTGAAAAGTGTCTTCGTAGTTAACTGAAAAAAATGTTTACATTAAAAACTTTGCCATGACTGAAAAGGTAAAGAGCTTTAAGGCATGAAATCACCTGTTTAAGAAAGTGGAATAATAGATGAAAATGTTAATCTCTCTCAAGGCTGATGTGAACCACCCTGTCCTGGATCTTCAGGGGATTAGCTGTCACCTGGTGCTGGTCGAGTAAGCTGCGGCTATTGTCATCATCAGAAAGAGAGCAGGTACCAGACTGGTTATTAAGTTCTCAGCAGGCACCGAGAGATTAGCCTAAACTCACCGAGCATCCACAACAGCTAAGGTCGCCGGTGAGCCGAGTTTACTCTAGTAAGAGTCGCTCCGCGAAGCAAGTGGGATGATCCGAGTTGAGAGTCATCGACTTCGCGGAAAACTTCACAATAGATTTTTTAAGAGGAGGGAGAGGCTATAGTATCGTGAAGATAAACTGAATGCTTTGTGAAAAAGATTTACTCTATGCTTCCAGCAGCAGCTGCTACCGCTGATGTTGTTTATGCTGTTATACTACGGCTAGTTACTTCTTGAATATATGATGATGTAGTCATACGAAACATGGAATAACATGTTACATCAAAACTTGAGGTGTAGCCTGAAGCCTGGTGGATATGATACATTATCGCTGAAAACAGAAACTGTGCCTTAGCCTTTAACAGGTTGGAAAGTTAGAGAAAAAAACAGAGAGAGGGAATGAGAGAGAGAGACAGACAGACAGAGAAAGAAAGTAAGAGAGGCAGACCGACAGATAGAAAAGGACAGACGACAGACAGAGGAGTCACGCTAGAAAAAAATGGCGAGAAAGTTTAAGGAAAGAACAATACCTACAAACTAGAGAGGGAAAAAACGTGAGAAAAGAGACGAGGGAGACACGAAAAAGTTTTTAAAATAGTAGGTAAGGGAGAGAGTGAACAGGCTGAGAGAAAATATTAATAAGGAAGGAATACTGATAGGAAGAGAGGATAACAGGCGTTGTGTGTTTCGCGAGTATATAGGTCTAGAATACGGCGTAAGATTGAAACAAAGAGATAGAGAGAAGCCAGGCGTGTAGAACAAAGTCAAGCACAGGACAAATGGGGAGAGACGTGTGTATAGAGAAGAAAATATGGGGAGGCAAAGCAGATAGAAATGTATTTAGATATACAGTTGATAGGTAGATAGATAGATAGACTGTTATTATTATGATCTACCTTCCCGTGTCAAGAGCCTAGACACAGTGTAGATAGACTGTTAGAAAGAAAGGAAAAAAGGATACATATACAAGAACAAAAAGATATACATATACAAGAAGAAAAAGAGATACATATACAAGAAGAAAAAGAGATACACACATACAAAGATAGATAGCCAAATTGGTTTACTAGTAGACAGATAGATAGACAGGCAGATAGATAGCCAAATTGCTTCACAGATACAAAGATAGATACACAGACACATAGATATCTAGATAGGTAGACAGATAGATAAATAGCTAGATAGATAGATAGATTGATTGATTGATATACTGTTAAAAGAAATGAAAAATGATAGATATACAAAAAGAAAAATAGATGCACACATACAAAGATAGATAGCTAAATTGGTCTTCTAATAGAAAGATAGATTGACGGACAGATAGATAGCTAGATAGGTAGACAGTAAGATAAATAAATAAATAGATAGATAGATAGGTAGGTAGGTAGACAGATAGATAGATAGATAGTCATTTGTGTGTAGGTGCATGTATGGGGTATAGGAGATGAAAGCGTAGAAAAAAAGGTTTTTAAAACGTTTGACAAAATGTAGCGTACTCTTAAGTCTTGCTCTCTTCTCCCTCGTGTGTGCCACGCAGTATACAGAGTTCCCTTCATCTTCACGATTGGCGTCCATTAATGACTGCAGAACAGACGGCTCTGGTTAATCCGTCCTCTAAAACCATCATACTGGCCTCCAATTATCCCCCTTGAGGTCAAGAGCTCGCCCACTAGAGGTCCTTCTCTATGTGTTTGCTTTCCGTTCAGTAGCACCCACCACCGAGATCTAAATCTAGATCTAGTACAGGCGGGAGAAAGAAAGACCACTAGGTGGACTAAGGGATTTTTTTTTTGGTTTATCGTTGTTACATCCTCCTAGCTGCACCCTAATTTGTGATACTTAAATTCATCTTTATTGTTTTTTTTTGGATACCAAGCAAAAAGTCTGATATATGAAAAAGTAACTCTCCAGAAGTTATGTTTAAAAACTGTCGCTGTTTCCCTTTCCATAAAAAAAATGTGGTTATACTTATAGTCTCAAGCCGCCAAGGGCAGTCTCAACACTTGCCACATTTCCCTCAGCAGGCTAATACCCATTTTACAGGTGAGTAGATAAATTGCTTCCCAAAAGGCAAAAAGAACATTGTTTCGTGGTTGAGATCGAACCCTCAACCGTTGGATCATGAGTCAGACGCGCAAACCACTAAGCCATGCTGCCTCACACTGCCATTTTATATGTGGAATAATGTAGGTTTATTTTTATTGATCTCCTAGTAAGTCAAGAGTGAAACCATGTCTCCTAAAGTAGAGAACTTTTTTATGTTGGTGCAGTTGTAGTACATTGAAAAATTGCTATTGGTTTTCGATCTGAAGACACTGCCTTGATAATTGCTTTTGTGAAATGGAAGTAAAGTAAAAAAAAGCGTTTTAGATAGCCCCTGCTTCGCTAAAATGCTTTAAGAGCTTTATATGGATTCCGCGGACCATAACCAACCAAAGCGCTTGCGTCTTTTTCAATTCACAGGGCAGCAGCAAGTGAAAGAGCACAACTTTAGCATACTGTCAAGATGTTCTACTGCCTAAAGACGGCTATTTCTTTGAAAACCTTAGCCAGGCGAAGAAACTTAATATATGTAACGAGGCCTTTCTCAAGGACTAAACGCCAACCTGGCCTAGTCGGTGTTCGAACTCCGCGCCTCCCAAATCCAGGACACAGTCTGTGTCAGGAAACCACACTGTTGATTCAAACCAGGGGTTTATGTGTTTGCAGTCCTTGTAATCTTCACTTTATGTCGACCTAGATGTATTCTCTGAACTAAAGCAAAAATAACGTTCTTACTTGTAGAATCTTTTTGGTGTGATGTTGTGTGGCGTTCAGGTCTCGTTGTAGACAAGGCTGTCTTGATCCGATTCCTGGCTTGGCAGATCGACGTTTAGTCCATGGGAATTTTTTATTTGTTTTATATTATTCTTTGATTCTTCCAGAGAATACGGTCCTTTTGGGCCAGCGCCAATAATCTAGCCATTGAAGTCGAAGTAAGCCATTTCAGCCACGGATATGTCAGTATCGATTACGGCAAGGAATAGTTAAATTACAATAACCCAACTTATTTCATGTCATTACAACATACTGCGTGTACAATTTGAAATAAAAGGCATCGATTACAAGTTAGGTAAATATTATTTTATTGGCTCAAATAAACTGCTCGTATTTATTGGCTAGAGAGGTATGCCTTTTTAGTAAAAGATGCTCAAATGGAATGCTACCCTTTCCTGCATAAAATGAGTACCCGGCTATGAGCAGTTGAAAATGTCATTATTTTAGTGGAATAACCAACTGTTTTAATAATTTGATCAATGAGTTAATAAAATATTTTGGTTGACAACACAAAGTAAATATAGTATGTATGATTCATAGGGCCCGTCGACGAACCGATGCTAGGCGCTTGGAGCACTTAGGTTGGTGTAAAACGGACTTTGTGAGTGATTGAAACTCTTGAATTTCCAACTTTCTCAACCTGACTACAACAACGAAGTTACTTCCAAAAAGATATTCCTACACGAGAGAAAACATGAACAGGCTGTATATTTTAAGATTGACTCTGTTTTCCCCCACGAATCAAGACTAATCTTTTCTTGCAGTGTGAATATGAGAGCACCATTATTTCTTGATATAAAATTATTCGTACTTTTACTTTTAGAACGATTGGTGTTTAACATGAATAGTATAGGTCACATGATAACATTGGCTAATCTCTTTATTCTGAGACTGTTGATTTTTTAGTCAGTTTTAACGCATAATGACAATCTAAAAGTACGTCATTGAACATAATCCTAAGCTAGTAATAAGTCATGCCATTAACCCAAAGAACATGCTAGAAAACACAGGCAAATCCAACCTTAAACAATCCATTGTGTGTAATTTTTGTGTGGGGGTCAAAAAGTCAGCTCAGGAGGCGACAAAGCTACAGTTGGTTTTTCACACCTGAACGGCAAAGTCTGCGAGAGGTAGGTATCAAGTGCTTACCCAAAGCAAATAGCTCGCTCGTTGTGGTCAGGTCGGATTCAAAGTTGAACCAGGGTTTACTTCTCATTGTCTGTGTCCAAGAGAAACAGTCCTAAGAGTTCACAAGAATCACGAGGGTCACTGGGCGGTCAGTCTGACGCAGTCCCTGCGGACAGTGGTCAGTTAGTTACGTGATGTCAAGACGGTGGGCCAGATCGCGACGTCTGTCACAAGGGGACGCAATTGGGGTGAAAAGGTGAGAATTAAGAGGTAAGCTCCGTGAAGCAGTGGTCCCGTTGTGTAGGTAGACAGCTAATCATCAACTTAAACACAATGGGGCCAGAGCTGGTTATAGACTCAGTCTTGACTTGTTGCCTTCTGCCCCGGTCAGGCTCACGGGCAGCCGCTTAGGGGAACGCTTCCCAATGGACACCACCCCTGGCCAGACCGTTGATTGTCCAAGGTCGGAGCTCGGTCAGCCAGCAGGGCTGGTCATTAGACGGACAGGCCCGGCAGGAGAGTTACCTACAGTCACTTGGTGGTCAGACTGGAACCATCGACTGAGCTAGTCAAACAACACGCAGGCCCCCAGTATAGATGCGCTCGTCTCCTTCGGAATAAAGGGGGGCTTGCTATTGTCAGGAGGCTGGGTTCTGAAAGAAGGACGCATCTTAAGATTCGTGAGAAAGTAGCCTAGCCCGAAATGGTCAAGTCTGGAACAGCGCGTAAGCTGTGCCAGTTTTATCTCTGGGTCTTCTGTCTAGATCTACGAGCAGAATAGGTGGCCCAGACTCGTAACACCACTTCATGGCGGGTAAGTACAGGCAAGCGGCAGGGTCAACCTGGGGTCAACCAATTGGCTCGACCTGGACTGACAACACAAAAGGCAAGAAGTTACATCAGCCAAGGCGGGCTCCTGGAGAGGCGAGATTAGTTCCACCCGGTGGGAGAAGCAGAGAACCTCTTGTATTGAGAGCGCTCAAGCTCAGCTCTTCAACTTCTTCACTCTCTCTCTCTGCTCTAAGCTGGGCTCTGGTATTTTGTTTCCATCTATTTTCTTTCCATCCTTTTTACCTCCTTTTTTGTTTTACTATTCTGTCCCCCCTCTCTTTTTCCCTACTATGTCTCATTCTTCATGTCTTTTCTTTAATTATTGTCTTTTTTTCTTTGTTCTTCTTCTTTGTCTTTCTTCTCCATTAACGCCTTCCTGAACCATATTCCCATCTTTTTCTCACCACACTCTTTTTTTTTCTACCACAGCTTCTTTATGAAATCGTAGTCTCTCTTTTTTTTTCTTAATTTGACCTGTTTTCTTACTAGAGTATAAATATTTCCCGGCAACATGAACTTGGCAACAAACATAGAAATTACTCTCTCTCCCTTCTTTGTCTGACTTAACTCAATCTGTTCGTGGCTTTCCTCTCCCGTCATTACTGTTTCTTCGTCCAGTTTTCTTACGGCTTGACATTCTGTTGTCCATAAGCCCTCTTTGCTTTATTTTAAAATCTTTCACATTTCTTGAAAGAACCTACACATAATAATACTGCAGTTAATTTAATGCCGAAGTTTTTTCTTGAACAAAGGAATAACCTAGTTTTTTCCTTATCTGTCAATGCTTCAAAATAAAAAGAAACTTAAACAATAAAGGACTTTAAAAGGATGCAAAACAGATAGTAAACTTTTGTCAATCATTAGCCCATTAAATAAGCGTTTGAAAATATTCATTTCCTCAGACATGTATTATACTTTCTATCTGCATTTCAGAGAATAGGCCGCTAAGCTGCATTTCTTAACAGCGAGCTTTTAAATGGAAATGGGTGCCAGCGTATAAAAAGTTGGCTCCCACAACGTTTGACGTAAACTTTTCGGGTTGCTTTCAAACTGAAACTTGCTGTTTTTAAGGCGATTGGGAAAAGGATATTGATATCCAAAAACAAAGATTTTGAAGTAGGTCTAGAATTATCAGTATTCAGTGCCAACATCTTTAGGACAATGCTGTGGATGTTAATGCCTTAAATTAATAGGATAATAAAGAAAAGTCGTTTCATATTCAGGACTTTCAATGAAACCTAGAATATAACCAAAATACGAACAATATTTACAATCTGACAATATTAAATTAAAGCGGTAAAATTGCCTTACAAAGATTAAATCAATTTCGCTTTGGGTACCTCCCAAAATGTTTTTTTGTTAACTTGTCTTTCTTCCATCCAGAGCGATGGATTTTCAAGGATGCGACTGGGCGGATCTAGTGCCGTATCCCTTGCCGGTATCATACCTTGTTCGTCCCGCCCACAAAAACAGTAGGCGGAGACATAGCCCCAGGGGCCGCTCTTGGGTTTTCCCCATCACAGAATCCCGAAATCCCTAGAGAAAATAATGTCATGCATTCACAAGGTTCTCCCTACATAATGAAAATACAAATAGGAGATTCAAGGGTGGACTTAAAGGAAGAAAAAACATCTTTTTTTTAAAGAAAACCAAAACTGGTTTGTGTTGGCCTTGCCGCCATGAAGACAACACGAATATTGTCACAATCATCCTACGTCGCTTGTATGTTGGCATTTTGTGTGTTTGGTTTAATCTGTTCCGTCGGGTGACATGTGACGAGATACTATCAGAAATAGTTTGGTTCTGAGGAGATTTGATTTCCCATTTTACCGTGCCTGATCTTCGGAAATAGGTAAATATTGGTGATACGTTGACCTCAGGGTGGTGGTTATGTTGCGGCACAAACCATAACTCTCTCCTCTACACTTCCTGGCAACTAGCAGGCATAAGGTGTTGTCAGTTGCCTCTCTTAATTGCCTCTTACAAGTGTGGCGACATACTTTGGTGTGCTTTAAGAAAGACATTTTAAGCATTTTAACGTCTTTGAGATTTTTTTTAGAAAGCTTCGAATGCATTAAAATTTTGGGTTCTGTTGTCTGTTTTGTTTTATAAAGCCATCCATTGCTCCAAATATCAATTAATTTGTCAAATACAACTTTAGATAAGTGCTTGCGAAGCTCTTTGCTGTAAGTTGTGAGCCAAGGTTTTCGGAGTTGTTCTAGTCCTCAGTAATTTTTACAATATTTGTGTGTTCTGTAGTGCCTAGATACCAATGAAATCTATATATCTGTAACATTTTATCTGTGCCTTTTTCCCATTAAGTCAATATCATATGCATTATCATAAGGGGATAGAGAGTTATTATATTTTTTCTGGTGAATTGTCTCGGGCGGCTCTAAATTCTTTTACAACATGTTCTAAATAAAATATGTAACAGCACAGGATTGAAACCATGCCCTTTTGTTTACCGATGCTCTGATCGTAAATGGTATTGAAAGGCCAATGTAATTTAGTTTGGCATCCAATTTTTTTCTCGCTGAATAAAAACTGGATGACTCGTAGCTTGCCTTCTTGAACAACTTCTTCTAGTATTTATGGGGAATTGAAGGGGGGGGGGGGGTATTTTATGTTTGTGTTCCATCCATCATCTTCGACAACAAGGGCCTACAACAGATTGGAAAAATCGTGGCGATTGTTTTCATTGATTTATTTAGTGATAACTTTCTACATGTCTTCAAAGTCACAAATACGCATGTTTTGGTAGTTGTTTCAATTCTAATGTTAGTGTGTTCTGTTTGGTCCATAAACTCATTGAAACTGTGTGTTTGTAGTGTCTGCTACGAAACCTAGGGGAAAAAAACGAAAATATCAAAACAAAATATCATCATTCTGGTACCAGGGTACTCTTAAAAATTATCAAGATTGCAAAAGCATTTTATGTTCATGGCAGTTGAGAAAGAAAAGGAAAACATTTCTGCCGAGCTCAAAATTAAGTACACCTACACAACAGTTACTACTGTGTCATTACACAGTTGTAGTTACTACTGTGTCATTACACAGTTGTCTCCCTGCACCCACCTTCACGCTTTTCTGCCCTTTATAATTATCCCTCCTGTTTCCAGCCTCTGTATGAATACTGAAAACCCTTCTCCCAAAACATTCCTGACCAATCAAAGGTTGGGCAGCCCTTGATGTGCGCGCGTCCTCGTGTCTCTGTCTGTCCACTCAGAAGAACTCACCACTCCCCATATCGCGCGGAAAACCAAAGCGTGAACCATGAGAACAGGGTGGGTGTGAGGTGGTGGTGGACAGGACAACTCAAGTCCAAGTCCAAGAGATGAACGTAGGGTGATGATCATTGTGGCTTTTACACGTGCCATATGGTGAGCGCATTGAGCCTGCCATGAGCGGTGCGAGAGAGAGAGTGTGAGCAAGGGTCAGTGGGAGAGGACTGAGTGCTAACAACCCGAGGCTTAGCACTTCATAGACTAGACACGCAGGG
>BMAT01013006.1:76641-87154 GCA_019649035.1 Elysia marginata | reverse complement strand
TGGTTAATTCTGATATTCATCCTGACACAGTCGTCTAGGGCTAATTCTGGCACTCATCTTGACACGATCTTTTGTGGTTGATTCTGACATTCATTCTGACACATTCGTCTATGGCTTATTCTGACACTCAGCCTGGCAGTCATCTATTCCTTACTCTGACACTCATCCTGACACAGTCATTTATGACTTACTCTTACAATCATCCTGACACAGTCATTCATGCCAAAGCTTTACACTTTTCCTTACGTTCACTCGAACAAAGCCACCTGTACACATGACTGATGATAATCTCTTATATAAAAGGCGTTCGGTTGGACTCCAGTCACTATCTCCTCCGTAACCACAGGACCGATTTAGATGCGGTTTTCACGGAAGTTCATGAAAAAAATTACTCTGTATTTTGGTTTGGTGTAGGCTCATGCACATTTTCCGCAACTATGAGAACTCTAGGCCTAAAGTTATTTGGTTCGTTATCCTCGTCGGTCACTCATTTCACATACACTCACTGTGCTTACCTGTGATACTCATATTGTCATTGCCATTGTCATTGCCACAGCCATTAATAGACACCACTGACACTCTTATGACACACACCCCGGTTGTTGCATACCCCTATCATAATGATAGAGTCTACTGTGGCGAACATCGACACTCTCGTTGACACAATTGCTCAAGGCGATCGCTTACTACTAAACAGTCATCTTCGGCCACCGCTGATGCTCAAGGCACTTGCATGGAAATATGTTGTGGTTACAAAACCTATTCCTGGAAAAACTTGTATTCGTTTGGTGTTCCGAACTCTGAAGAAGGAAGTTCCACAGCTAATTATCTCGTTATAAACGTCTTAATTTTAAAAAAAATTATGAATTTTTATGTGAAAGATGTTTGTGGTGCCCCAATATTCTATCTGTATGGTTTGTGCCAGTTTACATGTAAAAATCTCATTCATTTTACTATTGCCATATGATGTTTAGAAGGCGATGTCTGAATTGCAGTTGTTATGTACTACGCGTGTTTAACGGGCAGCGTGGCGGAGTGGTTAGCGCGTCGGACTCGAGATCTGGAGGTCGCGGATTCGATTTTCCGACCATGCCATGTTGCAATTGCCTTGGCAAAGCATTTCCCCTAACTTTCCCCAGTTCACCCACCTGTAAAATGGGTACCCGGCTACAGGCTTCAAATGTACTGGTCTGCTGGGGCATTAGTGGCGCTGCTCTGTTGCGACACAGTTACGCTGAGTAAGGAAGACAAATTTCCCGAAAGGGATTCATATAGTGTATAAAATTTTTTTTAAATTAAAAAAAAAAAAAGAATGGCAAAAATAAATCGATTAACTCCACGAGTTATGTTGTGTTTATATCCCGGAAATATGACTCTTACCAACCCCGCCATCCTCTCCCCCAACATCATTTTCATCAATTGAGAACTGGAGGAGTCAGAACTTTTTAAAATGATGTTTAGACGTAGGTGTACACTTTAGGCTGTCGCAAGCTAAGGCGACTTCGCTGTAAACACAGCCAGTATGTAACATGCTTTCAGATGAGAAAAACCTGAACAAAAAAAAAATGTGTTTAAAAAAAAAAACAACTTCACACCTATTTTCAAAGTTTTACTCCAGTAACTCTTTTATAAAAATGACACAAAGATTTTCATTTCACAGAAAAATTAATGCAACAATTAAGTTGCATTTACCAGAAGATGTGGGTTTTTCTTTCTTAACTGTGATTTGACTGTTGTGACATTTTATTTTGACTGGAAAAATTGTATAACCTTTCCTTTTAAACTGGAAAAACCTTCATTTTCTTTTCATCGATTTAGTTTCTTGGTGAAAGCTAGGCTTCTATGGGGGGCCTAGATAGCTCAGTTGGTAGTGGCCTCGATCCGTGGCCCAGAGGTCGCGGGTTCGAGCCTCAGCCGAGCACAGTCCGGGCCCCTACTGGTTGGGTCGGTGTCAGTATAATGTGACCGGCTGAGGTTAAGTCATGGTATCGCCGCTAGTCTCTGGGTGGCAGCCCGTACATTGTCATTGGGACCCAAGCCCTGAGAGCACCTTTGCAGTGGAATTGGGCTTGTAAAAATATCCTTCAATAGGCTTCTATGTTTGATACGTTTTTCTTTCTCTAAATTTTGAAATCTCTTAAGAGAAAGAGGAATATAGATATATAGGCATAGAGGGAAGAGAGAGAGGGGGCACATTATTAGAGATCTGACATACATTCACACAGACACCTACAAATACATTCATTGGAGATAGACAGCAATAAAGACAGCTGGAGACAGACTTACAGCCCAATAGACAGACAGATGGTACTAGAACAACCACATACAAGAGACGCATGTTTAGTTATGCTACATGCAGAAGTATCAGGCAGACCTATAAGCCGACGGGGTCATCGTATTGTAGACTGCCAATTTCAGAAGTTAAAACCAACAAGTCCAGAGTACTGGAGGAAAAGGTTGCCTGGAGCTGGCCTCGCCTTGTGCCCGAAGAATGGTCACCATTGTGGTTCACAGACGTGTCCCCTGCTAGGTGCTAATACCCACCAAGACAAGTAATTTGCGCTGTGAATAGCCTCCCTTTGACCTGTCATCGCTCATCTCCCCGTGAGAAGGCCGACTTTGTGACAAGCTCGGTCGCATTTTGTTGTTTTAAGCGGAACGTCTCACCATAGCATCCTAATAGGCAACGGTGATTACCGATTGGAGCGGAAAATCAACAAACACTGGGCCAAGACTGTGCCCATATTAAAAGGCATATTTTCATAGTTATTCGGTGGGTGGAGAGCTTGGCTAGAGTTACTGGCCGTGAACGCTGGCGCCGGGAAGCTAGATGGCGCTCGGGGTCTTCGGAGAGACATCGAGAAACAGGCAAAGGGAGAGAACTCTATCAAAATGATGAGTGGCAAACCCTCTGGTGATATTTAAATAATTTACACGAGCGCTTTCTGGATTCAATGTGTTTTGAGAGTGCTATTTCAATGTAGAGGAAATGGGCAAAACTGGTGGAGAGTCTGAAGGGCTGTGGGAAGGTCGCCAAAACCAGCCAAAGAGCAGTGAAACTCAAGTGGATTTGGACCAGGGATGCTGGGGACTAAAAGAACAATCACATCGCAGAGGAAACAGATGTAGAGATAAGATAATAAGGAAGAGAAAGTGTGACAGAGAGATGGGTGGGGGCAGGGGCAGAAACAGCGGACAGACACAAAAAGCGCTACAGGCAGAGAAAAGGGCAGGTGAAAATAGCCACACACAGACGAATCAAAAGAGGGAAGAAAAGATAAAAACTCACCGTGAAACAGAAAAAGTAATCATTGCTCGTAACTCTTAAAGTAATGTCAGTGGAATAATTGAAAAAATGAAAATATGAATGTGACACAGAATACTTTAAACGAACAAAAACTAAGTGTCATATCATATGACTGTATCATCACAGTTTTAACATGATTCAGTCACACGATAAGGAAAAAATTTCAGAAACTTGAATCAGAATTATCAAACAACGAAAAAAGAAAAGAAAAAGAAAACAACTTTTATCAAATGGGAAATTGAACTGAATATCACTTCAGAACACTGAGGTCTTTTAGTTTGATATAGTAAATACTCTAAGATGTCAGAATTTGAAGTGTGCATGTGGGCGATGAGAAAGACTGCTTTCTTTTTTTAACCAACGAATACGGAAATATTTCTAAGGACTTTCGAATAATTTCAAGCACTGTTTTCAAAAAGTCAGAAATACGCGTTTATCATAACATTTTTTTTGCCTTTAAGCGTGAAGCATTACGATATCCATCTCATTCGAATGGTTACTAGCGCACTTTAGAGGACTGTGCCTGGAAAGGGGTAAACTTTAAAAGAATATAATAGGAAGTTTGGATTTAAGAAAAAGCCTTTTAAAAGTGGAGTTGTTCTCTCTTTTTTCTGCAGGCTTTAACCAAAATGAATTTCTTATAGCTGTCAACAAAATTCTTAATATTACATAGAGTGTTTCACGTGAGGAAACCATGAAAATACATTGTTCAAAACAGCAACACCTTATAAAATGAAAATTAAACATCCAACTCAGTCGCACTGGTTCTAACACTAATTGATGTTTTGATAAATTAGCAACCAAACAAAAAGTAAAGAAATGAAAGACCAAGTGCAATTTAAGTATAATTTAGTCCATCGTTTTAAAAACAGATAACATTCACCAAAAACTACCCTGTGGATCAGTGCCAAGTTGAAAACACTAAAGAGTTACTAAAGTAGTGAAACCAGCGGGCGATGCGGCATTGTCAAGAGTTGCCCAAATCAAGCAACCTCAGGCATCTTGAATTGACTTCTAGGTTTTCTTTCTTGTCTAAATTGGTTGTTTTACAATGATTGCAGAGTGCTAGCCCATAGTTGGATAACTAATAGCGAAGTCAGAGAGTTAATTTGTGTCATTTACAGCAACGGAGCCAAAGGTGGGTTTTTTTTTTCAAGTGTAGCATCATATAATTTGTTTTTCAAAGACAAAAACTGCAGCTCCACTTCAATCTCTGTCACGACTTTCTGATTCCCAATTTTGTGTTTATTTAGGTCTTTTATTTCGAAGGGATAAAAGTCTCACCGTCTCTCTCCCGCTCCCTTACTTTTCTCTCTTCTTTATTTTTTACCTTTTTCTTTCGGTCGCTAACTATCTCAATCTCTTTCTCTTCCCTTGTGACGCCTCTACCCCCCCCCCTCTCCCTCTCTCTCTCTCTCTCTCTCTCTCTCTCTTTTTTTGTCTCTCTCTCTTTGTCTCTCTCTCTTTGTCTCTCTCTCTCCCTCTCTCTCTCTCTCTCTCCCTCTTCCTTTCTTTTTTTCTCTCTCTTTATCTAGTCTATCCCCTACATCTTCCCCCCTGTCCACCGTTTCTTCCTCTTCTGCTTTATTGCTTTATCTACCCTATTTGAAACCGTCTTTGGACTGCCTTGCCTGTCATGAAGGTTTTAAGGTGCCTATTGCCTAGAGTCATCTAGTTTTTCATTGGCACTTTTTTGTTTTGATGGCTCTTGGGGTGTTGGTTTAAACTTGTTGACTCAATAACTTTTGTTAAACCCGCATTGCTAGGAAAAACGTGAAAGTGAAAGATTTTACAGGATTTGCAGTGCCGCAGCTTTTTTTGTATCTTGAGAATGATTTCTGCGATCTTTTCCGTCCCCACGCGCAAGTTTTACAAATTAAAAAAGAAAAGACTTTGAACGAAGCTGCTTTCACAGTTAATGCTATGCACTTTGTTTCTCATGCCACCATGGCACAGTTAGAATCTAATGGTTATGTTTCAAATTTCTTTGCCCCACTCCTCCTCTTCTAAAAAAGAAGAAAATAATAAACCAGCAAAATACAGGTGAAAAAAAGGAACGGTGGTAATAGGGGGGAGAGGGAAACTATTGAGTCACAGTGACTGCCATGGGGGAAAGGGGGGCGTTCTAAGCCCTTTAGTGTGGGACAGATTACGGGAGAAGCAGTCATGAAAAAAAACTCAGAAATAAAATTTTGTTGATCAAATTCTTTTACTATTTTTAAAAGCTCGAGAAAGCGTGTATTTTTAGACTGGTTGTTTTCTTTACTGAAAAAGAAATCTTGCGCCATCAAATTCAAATTTAGACGAGGACTTTAGCACCTCCTGAGAAAAGGGAGGCAAGTGTACGAGTGTGTGTGAAGGCAGTGGTGTTCAGTGTTCAGTGTTACTGCAGGTGTGTCCTCTGCGTCACACCACCCTGATCTAACCGGATTGAGATATTAATCTGCAGGACGTTGCTGTGGGATGAAGTTATCTAAACAACTCAGAGACAAGAGAAAGATGCCTGATGCATCCCCCCCTCCTCTCTCACTGTATTATCTCTTGGCTCTGTCTGGCCGGTGGTTGCATGCAGCGCGGTGGAGCGGATGAAGCAATTCCATGTATGTAGTGTGGTGGAGCGTACCAAACTCCTCAGCCCTGCACTGCCTATCTCTAGCCTCGCCCTCCAAGAGATAGCCGAGGTTCCTCTCAGACTCCCCGTGGTCGTCCCGCGATGGCTTGTTTACTCTCAGTAATAACTCCGCGTATGGCAGGAACACTTTTCAATTTCAACTTCTTTTTTTTTCACGCAGATGGCTTCTCCTAAATGTCGAATTTTAATTAGGGGTTGATTCCTCGGGTTTTTTCCTCTCCACGCTAGGAGAGAACTCCAAGCTAGCATTGTCGTGGGCACCAGGGGAAACTCTCAAGTGGGGTTGCCATGTATTCACACGCTAGGCTCTGATATATTTAATACACTATAAACTCGCACGAGGCTCTAACTTTTCTCCCTCGCAATCCCTGACTTATGGAAAAGCTTTTTCTTTCTGCTCCCAACCGGCCCTCTCAAGTTAAGCACGCTCCTTGAGACCGCGGCGTGAAGGTTGGTGGGCCCGAGGCGATCTCTCCAACAATCCCTCCACAGTTTTTCAACAAGCGTTTTGCCTTCCAAAACTCCCCCATACACTTCTTAGTGAAATCAAAAACATACAATTTAAAGAATTGAAAATCTTGAGGTCGATCTTCTTAATCGGGACCGTTTTCTATGCCTGTCAAAACTTATTCTCGGAAAGCAACGTTAGAGGGGGCAAAACGAAAAAGCAAAGGAAAGGCAGTGTGATCATAAAAGAGAAAGAAAAAGCCACACAAGGTGTATGAAAAGAAGGAAGGAAAAGGGAGGCAAATATTTTCTTTGGACAAAACGCCGAAGTTGTTAGACAAGACGGTAGGCCTGTGAACGCTGAGACTCAATCCCGCAGCTCAATAGCCAGCGACGGAACAGTAAACATTTATTCAGGCTCAGCTTCAATAGAGTTTGCACCTTCCCGACTTGTTCACAATCAAATTCAATTTAGTGCCGTGCTCTCCGCGCTAACGACCCACATTTTCATTGACTGCTCGAGCTTCAGCGCTGTACATGAGAGCTATCCGCAATGAATAAGAGAGAGAGAGAGAGAGAGAGAGAGAGAGAGAGAGAGAGACATGCAGGCCCATTGCAGACATACGGGACGAGCATAACAGAAAGTTAGAGATGATGTCAACTTTTTTTTTCAAAATAGACACACAATATTTCTTTTAACTCAAGATAGAAGGGAAGGTTTGAATAGTGTTGGAGGGTTTGAAACATCATCAAAATTATTCAGATAGAGCTCCAGATCTGACACACAAACAAGTACGTGGTATTTATAGGGCCATTCACTCCCTCTTGAAACACACATTCCTGTGGCCGTATTAGAAACAGTGAAACTCTATGGTGGCAAGGAGAGCTTGTGGCTAGATTCTCTAACTTAATGTCTTCTTCACGTGTGAAGGGATGGACACTCGTGGTGTTGGCTGAAGGAACCACGGAATGGACAGTCGGCTTAGTCTTCCTGTGTATGTGAGGTGGGTCCGCAGCTAGCTAGCCTTTGGTGTGAGGACACTTCTTCAATGTCCAGAGTAAATAAGGCTAGGTCGGGGGCCTAGAGAGGTCCGCTGAGGCGAGAAGTCTGAATGGCGCTCGGTACAGAGGCTGAATTTTTAATGTCGTAGCTCAATGATCGCAGTGAGCAGGTGCTCGCAGAATGTTTAGTTAATCTAAAACAGTAGTCTGCGATGTCGCCTGCCACAGGAAACCCAAGTCCTCATGACTAAAACAAAGATATAGTTAAAATAGAAAGATAGGGAGAGACATTAAGATGGAGACAATGAGAAGAACGGGAAGAAGAAATAGGGGGTAAGAGCGAACAAGAAAGATATCTGGAAATCGGGAGTGATAGAAAGAGACAGGGAAAAAAGAAACAATGAAGACATTGAGAGACAACGGGAGAGAAAATATTTTGAAAGTTAAAAGAAAGAAAAACCAAGGCGATACGAAAGTGCTGAAGTTTTCTTTCAGATAAAAAGAAGAGGCTCTAGTCTCAAAGACATGAATGCCTCTCTAAGAGGGGCTTGTGAAGAGGTTTCCCCTTTGTTGAGGAGTGCTAATGTTGTGTAGTTGAGAACCCGAGAGTGAGAGACAGGGAGATACACTGCCCCGGGGTGGGGAGAAACCTCTGGTTCCAACACCTTCGCAAGTCATCATAGCGCATTTTATCACCTACCCCGACCTTAACCACAGACGCACGCCCAAAATCTGATCCTCTCTCTGTCTCATCTGACTGTCGGTTTTTCTGTCTGTTTTTCTGTCTGTCTGTCTCTTTCTACCTCTCTTCTTCTTCTCTCTCTCTCTCTTTATCCATCTTTCTTTCTTCCCTTAGTATCTTTCTGAAGATTTGAGAGGTGTCTCCAGTTACAGAGGCCCCAGATGGGAGAGCTAGACAGCCCAGATCGTGTTACACGAAGACATCCCCGGGGCCCAGCAAAGCGTTTCAGTAACAGAGCTGAGGGCGACACGATAGTTTTGCTGGTACCGGTTGTCTTTACAATTACCCGCCATGGTGCGCCTTGTTATCATACAGGATCCATTCTGATATGATTCTAAAATCAATTTATTTGAAATATTAATCGAACTAGAATTTTTTAACCATCTGAAGCAGAGACATTCTTGGTCCATCATGCCACAGCTATTTCAAAACAAAAAATGAATAACTAATAAAACTGAAAGAAACCAGGAAAAAAATTAAGAGCCCACACCTCAGGTGAGCCGCAGTTTTAAGTAACTTCCAGTACGATTTCTATGAATCCAAGCGTCATATTTCTAAAGCTTTTCCCTCCGAATGAGAGATATAGACACCAAGACCTGTTTCCAGAGAATGCACGGCTGTCTGCTTAACCAAGCTATCATGCATAGGATATTCGTGAGATATAAGGTGTGTGTAGTTGCTACAGACTATTGTTGATTAAAAACTTTTTGGTGAGATCAGAAATGGTTATATACTAAGGTTTTTTTTTGCTAAGACTGAAAAACTATTAACTGTTTTGCTCGGTATAGACAAGTTTGATAGAAGAAAATCCCTGTGATGTCTTTGGGTGGGAGACGCCATCAAAGATCCCTCGTCTTTTAGAGACTACAGCATTGGTGATAGTCAAGAGAACTGGGACTTGCGCTTTGTGAAAGTGGCATCTTTAATATTTGGTCTTTTACAAAGACTTGAAATCAACCGCTGGGGTGTAGATTGTATCTCTACAGCTTAATGCTGAAACTCTCACCTTCAACATGGTAACGATTCCAGGGAATGGCTCGACAACTTTGAATGTGTGTTTAGAAATGAAACTCTCCCAGTGCTCTAATCCGTATAGAATAACGACAGCGGCTCTACTGAAAGTGCCCTAGAACCTCTGTCAAAATGTTAAGGCATTGGTGTCGAAGGACTGTGCGAGACTGCGCACTACTGTAGCTACATAAATTATACTATTTTTGCGTCTATGGTTCTCCTCGTTGCGAGAAATATGCTGTGATATTTAAATTTCTAATAAACAATATCTAAATAAAAGACTTTGTAAGCACATTTGCAGTTACTAAATGGAGACCTTAATACCTGATATTAAGTGATAGACTTGTATTTCACAACGTCAGCGAAACAAAGTCCCAGACTAAAAACGAGTCGTAAAGATCTTTGACATCTACTCTCGGTCTACAGGGCTTTGTATGCAGACATTTAAGGTTTCCTTTCGGAAAAAAAATAATCGCACCTATGAAAAATAGTTGCCGTTAGCTTATTCATATAATTCGAATTTTGTTAATTGCCGTATTCTTGCAGGAAATGGGAAGTAAAAAAAACTAAACTGAAGACTAAAAGCCAAACTACAAATGTGATTCAACTATAATAAATCTTAAGAAAATTCTTTGGAATCTTATAATCCAGATGGTATGAAAGAGATTATATGGAACTATCAAGAAGAATTATGTCAAAAAAAAGAACATCAAGATTCAATTTGTAGTAAATTAAACAAAATTAAAATCAACTAAGTCTAACACGCCGTGACGAGAATGTGACACAGATGTAATTACCAAATACTTGACATCTTTTAGGATGGAAACCAACATACTGGAAAGTCAACGTTTCTTCAAAAGATGACGCCTACTTTAGACTCGGGTGACAAATTCGTGACGACTTATCCTCAGTTTGGAGTAGGCTTATTTTGTAACTCGGTGGCCGAGGCTCTGTGGTTGTTGTAATTGTTTCTCTGAGATGAGGGACATAGTCTAGAGGCAGCGCTTTGTTCCTGGAAGTCTTCCAGTTTTTCTAGCTGGGAGAACATGTAGGCCACCTATAATTACCTTAAAGTTAAGCTCTGAGTCAGGTACCAGCGCATCAGAGCTTCACTGTTCACGAAACTTAAGTCATTTAAATTTCTGTAGAGTTTTTCGGAAATTTTGTGGTATGTGAAACTTTAAGATAACTCGTTAAAAAAAATTTAATTATTTGTTCAACTTTGATTAACATTTTCAAATATATGAAAGCAATACGCAATCATTAGGTTGGTTGGAAGTGAACCATGAGGATAGAGGAGAGTGTGGGAGGGAGACACAGAGAGGCGTAAAAGTAGTCAGACAGATAATACAGATAGATAGATAGATAGATA
>BMAT01013006.1:0-21399 GCA_019649035.1 Elysia marginata | reverse complement strand
CCCCCCCCCCCTCATTTATTGAGGTGGAAAGAATGACTAGGCCTTGATAATATCGAGCTCTTTCAGTGACGATCCTCTGTTTAACCCTCAGAAGACCAAAACTGGTGAATCAAAAATATTTTACTGATACTTATGTATTTGATTGAGTTTGCTTTTGCTCCACTTTTTAAAATCTTTTTTTTCCAAGTTGGGTTTTCTTTTTTAAAAAGGGTTGAACCTTATTATGAAACACAAAAATGATCGTAACAACACACTAATACCAGGGGAAAAAGGTGAACAATCTTAACAGTTGGCCCCTGACAGTTAAATCAACAAGTGTGAAGGAATAAAGCTTCTACATGTAGTTCTTTCTACATTCAATTCTAATGAACTTGGTTTTCTTTTTAAAAAAAAGATAAAGAATGAGGAAAACATATATCAGGCTGACAAAAAAAAAAAGACATAATTATGCCTAAACTTTTCCCATCAATAAAAGAAAACAGGACCCCTCCCCGGCCCCTCCATTGCCTGTTATTGATGTGGAATATTTATCAATGTAAATAATACAGAGACCCCAACCCTATACTATTTAGGTAGAAAGTTATCAGCGATGTTTTGTTAAAGTAAAAAAAAATTCCACGCATGAATGCCCCCTGGTATTATTCAAGTGGAATCCTCCTCAAGAAAAAGATGGAAAAGGATATTAATTCACAACAATGATCCACCTTGTTATAAGACTTTTATGAGTAATTCAATGTAAATCTTAAGAGAAAACAAGGAAAGCAAACTAGACGTATAGATAGATAAAGAGGGAGTCCTTATATCTTTATTCTTGTTTTAGTGTATGAATTGTGACAAACGACTATGAAAACTTAACTCTTTTATCTCATCTACAGTGAGCTTGAATTATTGCTGAATCTTGATCTATGCTAAAAACTGTTCCTTGACATGAGTTTTAATTAACATGGCATTGATAACAAAAATTGATTGCTTCGTAACTGGACAGACACACAATATAAGTTTTATATTTTAATTTATAATCTTTAAAGAAAAAGATCACTAACCATAATAGCATTCTTTTTTTAATAAGAGCAAAAAAAAAATTCTTTAAATCTTATCTTGTTTCAGCAGCCTATTTGAAACTTTTGATAAAGCATGGACAAAAATTAAACAGTGTAAGTTTTTTAAACCCAAAATAAAGGGATTCCTAATAAAATCATTTTTTAATATCCATGGTAATTTCTAAAAGAAAAAGCATTTGTGCATCATAATCATTTCAGGTTTGACCAAGCCTGTTAATTTGAATATATAGTGTTATTCTAAACCCTTCCATCTGATACCAATTGGGCTACATGTGCTAGAACTTTAGGCTCAATATTTAAATCAGTGGATTTAGATGCAATCAACAATTTCTTATCACAATTCTTACTGATCATCTGGTTAAATTTAAATGCCATTTATCTGTATATATGTCAAATCTGGAACAAAATAGATAAGATAAATATTACCATTTTAAAGTCTGCCATCCAATCATCATAACTATGTTATTTTGTAAGCATTTTGCCTGGTTTTAAAGTAAGGACTCAAAGCCATGTCTAATTTGTTGAAACTTTCATAACATGCAAAACTTCTGAAACAAGTAGGGTAGGGTTGACCCTCCCTCTCTTCATAATGAGTTTTATAATCTAGGTTCAATGTACCTTTTTAATGCTTTGACCCTTTCCACCACTCATATCTTGTTTGATTAAAAAATAGCCATCGGCTATGAATTTGTTTTATATCAAGAATTTCAGATCCACAAAGCAACATCAGAAGCTCTTATTTCCTTAGGTAGGCAGCTTCTACAAGAAAAGAACTATTAAGCCCACCCACATTGGTTTAGAGACATTTCAAACCTCTTGATTCTTGAGCCCTTTATGACCAACCTCCAGCATTTTAGTTCAACAAGAATTCTAGCTTATCTTAATTTAAAAGCAAATGGTGAACACAGCTTTCCTTTCGATTTAGGAACCCTGGACCTCAATGATCCTTATTTCCTAACATAATTATAGAGAAATGGCAACAGAATCAATCAGACATGAATTTGAGTCCCATAACTATTGTACTGCTCTGTCAGTCAATATGCCTATAACAAAGAAACTAGGCCTGGTTCAACTAAGGCACATACAGTTGTTTTTTTTCCCATCATCATCCTCATTTGAAGACTCTCTGGGAAAAACAGCACTAGTCACAAAATGATCCTGGTGCACAAATAATAAAAAACCCAAAGTTACCTTAGTCATCAGGATAGTGTAGAAGTAACATTACCAACACATGTTAAGGTAAATAGTTTTGGATAAAACAAATTTGATCAAGTAAAGAGATGTATTGGGTGATTTATTAACCTTTAAATGAGAAATGTGACTACTGTCGTTTTTACCCCTCGAGTCTTCATTTAGAATTAATCTTAGTGTGCATACATGTATTTTAATACCATGGTGAGTTCAATTTTAGGCAAAAAGTCATCTCTCCATAACATATGCCATTTGAATGATGGAATAAGCTAAAATATTAATCTTACACAATAAATTTCTCATCCATAAACAAATTCAACCCTGTGCCTTTAAATCTTAGTTACATGAATGCCAAACACACATGATACTAAATTCATTAAAATCTAGCAGCTGTATAAATAAACATAAAAACCCAAGATCAAAACAATTGCTTTGACAATGAAAAGAACCCTCACAGAACAGGCTTAACATAGCTCACGAATGTAAATTGTACAATAAAAGTTAAAACTGGTTGAGCACAATCATCAACAAAGTGAAGTAGTTTGCAAGACTGCGCCATTCTGGGTGCATTTTTCCTGGCTAGCTGAGCCCAGGAACAAAAATGCGTTGAAAGACAGTGAAGGGTGATGTGCACACACTACAACACGAGGGTCACATGCAGATAGAGAGTTGGATTGCTCCCGGTGCTGCCCGCCCAACCGCCCGCCACACCTTAACAAACTTGATGAGCAGCTGGCATGGAAACCCCCAAGCGGGAAAGCTGCTCAAACAAGGCCAATCCAATAAGCTGCTTTAAGAACCTGAGTGTAAAAAAAGCAAAACAAAAGGGGAAGAATAAAAAGGATGTGAAGGATTGTGTAATGTGGTCCAAATATGAATCGCATAAAAAATAGAATTATTATCCAAGGCAATATGGGTGATTCAAGAGCCAGTAACAATGACCTTTTTTCATTTGGGTGTCATTGGGTGTACTATTACGAATTTGAGGTATGACAAACAAAAGAAGACGATAAGAGTATTTAGACACCAGTTTCCATGGCCTGTTTTGAGTGTCCATACCATTACAAAATCTGTATTATGACAAAAGTTTGTTGCAATCCAAATAAAACACGGCTACAGCTGACATTAACAACTTTGCACACTTTCCTTAGAGCCAAGTTAACCTAAGAAGTTTGCTTTCTGGTTTTATCTTCAATCACCCTGAATCAGTGATTTAACATATGAATATGTCAAATGTGCAAGACAAAACTTTTAAAGCTTTTAAAAAAATATTTAATGGCCCTTTTTGAAATACTTTTAAAACGTATGACCTACAATGCCCTGTATCTATGACCGGACACAAAATCTTTTGTAAACCTGCTGTTAATAACAAGATTTGTGGAAGCTTTTGTTAAGAACACCTAGCAACCAGTGTATATGAGTTGAACATAGCAGTTTTCCCATTTTAGTTCATCTAAAATAAGGTGAGAAGAGAAAAAAAAACTTTTACAGAGCGTTTCCCAAAATTAGAATTTCTGACTTCTGATTCATTCACGTCCCCCGTGAGAAAGGTATAGTAGAACATTTGTGTCAAAGCTCAACTTATATGTCTATGGATTCATCTGTTCCAATAAATGAACCCGATTTCTTTATGCTCAGTATAAGTTTATGTCCATACTTCAAGTCGCTAGTTATGTAAAAGATAGGCTAAAACCATTGAGACCATCAAAATAAACATTAACTTTGCTTGTAAAGAATAAACCTCAAACTGAAGATTGATGAACAACAGTTAACTTTACTTAAGTCGAAGCTGCTTAATCAATTTACTGTTAAGTTGTTGATGTTATTTATTATGTATATTCTGGAGATCAAGCAAAGCAGAGTTGATCATACTGTCCATGTTTGTTTGAAAGAACAATTTTTCCTGGTTAAAAAAAATACAACTATGCATTACGGTACAGAAAGGAAAAAAGCTATTTTTTCAAACCATGCCATCTTAGAGCGCAGAACGAATATAGGAGTTAAAACTTGTCAGCTATTAAGACTTAATTGAATAAGTATAAACTTTTATAAAAATAAATCCAAATAATCAAGTCAAGACTGATTGAATGAAATTCACTATATTATATCCCCTTTTCAATGACCTGGGCCTAAATGTGAGGCTTATACAAAAAAAAAAGAAACTTAGGATTCATAACTTTGAAATCTTACAATGGATATCTAATTTGTCTGCATTAAAAAAAAAAGGACTTCATTGTTTGCGCTAGAAAAAAAAGAAAGTAATTGCACCTACTTTGAAAATGTTTGTGAATAACATAAAAGGAAGAAAAACTAAAGAAAAAATGCCCAAGCCATGAAAAAAACATAAGAATTGCCACATTATTTGCTTTGAAGGAACTGACGTAATTTCTAATCATGTAAGAAACTTTTACAGTACGCTACACAACTGGATCAGACACAGGTATATGATGTTCAAAGAACTCTACAATAAAACATACCTGAAGTGTTTGCTTTATTTTACATAATTTATCTATATATTCCAAACTTAAACATGGGTCTAGCATTAAAAAAAACAACAGTTGTTTGAATTGAACAGAGATCAAAGAAAGTAGCCAAGACAAAGTTGATATGTCTTGCATTCTATCCAAATGAGTCCAAAGTTGAAAGGCTTAGTTTGAAGATATAGACTTTTAAAGCTGTGTTCAGAAGTAAAAATTTCTTAATTTCACATATTGATGCTGAAACCATTTCTAAACAGTTTTCCCTTCTATAGATGTTCAAATTTCATTTTTAGGTTTTTAACTTTAATTGGTATGGTTAAGGCCTCAATACCTTTACAACTGTCTTCACTTTAAATGCTGTTTTCTCCCATTTATGCAATTTCACAATACCTAACGCTGCTAACTTCAAACGGCTACAACTTCATACCGAAGATATAGCTTTTCTCTTTGTTGTATTTGAAAGTAGAAAAAAATAAGCTTTTCTGTGATACCAATATCTGGCTACCTTCCAATTTTGACTTAAGACTTGTATGGACTGGTTGCAAGACATATTACAGTACACACCATGCCTTCACAATAATCACCTGCACTCCTTGGTCGGTTAAAACAAGCCCTAGTGACTTCTTTGACAAAAACCATGCAGTAGCTTAAGTTAATCAATAAACTAAAACATTCTTCTTTAGATAGACTGACACATTAGTAATTTGAGTAATTATTTCAAAGAGATCATTATGATAAAAAAAAAAAAACTTTCAAGACACAACCTAACCTGGCATTGAATACTCTAAGAAGATTGTTTCTTACCGCATCTAACATCTTTTAATCATACTTGTATTTTATAACCCCTTTACCTGTGATTGAAACTTGGAAAGCTATGTTTTGTTTTTTTTTTTGTTTTTTTTTTAGGTTCATAATTTCATAGTCCACACAAAACTAAATAAGAAAAAAAAACAATACATCACCAAACAAAAAAAGAAAGCTATTAGGATTACTGTCAGGGATAAAGTTTAGAGTGGCAATAACAAGGCTCACCGGTATGGTCGTGGTGATGCTGCCTGCCAAACATATCAGCTGGTGACGGAGAATGTGACCTATTACGCCCACCACCCACCAAACTCTGCGCAAGCCGTGGTGGCAGTGTTGTTAGGGGATGGTGAGGGGGCAGTGCAGGAGGGCACTGTGACAGACCCGAGGCTGACGATGAAAACGCAGACGGAGAGGATACAGACAGGGGCGGGTCCCTTAACAAGCCACACATTTCACACTCTTTTAAGGCAGGAAAGTTTGAGAATGTGCACGCTTTGCAGTTCCAGCGCTCGCCCTCTTCTGACTCTCCTGAGTTGACAGTTGGCTGCGGTGGTGGCACAGGGGGAACACGGTAGATGTCACTGTTGTTGCTGCTGCTGCTAAAGTGTCGCCCACCGCTGGAGGGTCGTGTTGTTGGAGGCTCAACGGAGGGTTGCCTCACCGGAATTGGGGGTGGAGGTCTAGGAGGAGGCACTAAACCAGCAATGTAAAGAGCAAAAAAAAAAAATCTTCAAAATTCAATCAATCATCTCTATGAACGAATAATCAGACTTGGAAAAAAATTTTTTTTTATCTCTATAAATCAACCATAAAGCTGAAAAGACGAAAAAATTGTGCTCCCTCACATTGACTTTTCAGGCATTAAAAATCTTGTTAACTTTATTTTGATGCCCCCATTTGAGAAATTTATTTTTGAAATGCAGTGTCATCAGTTTTAAACAGTACAGATGTTCTTCTAACCCTATGCTCTCACTGGCAGGAGCAAAGGGTAAATACTGCTGCTTAAAAATCTGTTTTCTACACCCAAATATTTGTACACTTGGCTGACCAATATGGACAGAGGCATGTTTTAAATTAAGATGAGAGGCAGCACCATAAAATACATTACAAATATTGATGAGATGAGCATAAATATACTTTGACAACATCAAAGCTAGAGAATAACAATGCACAATTCACAAGGTAGAGTAAAGAGCATATTATAAAAAAAAAACTAAAAAAGTGGCAATAGTGTACTCATTTCATGGGGCAATTTTGGCCTCCTTACAAAATAATTTTGTGATGTATGTATTCTAAGACTCATTAAGACAAAATTTGTACCCATTTCTAAAAAAAATTTGCATTTCATATGAATTGGATAGCAAAAGCATAATTGAGATGTAAATATATGAAAAAAAAACAATTAATGTTAATACAGTAGCCCAAGGAATGCAACAATTCAAAGAAAAACAAACCCGCTCTCTGATTTCCCGGTGTCCGTGAGTAAATCGGATCTTGCTGCCCTGTTGGCATGTTCTCAAAGAAGTTTTGTTGAGCAAGCGGGTTCATCTCATTTATAGGCACTGAGGAGGAGGAAACATGGAATTAAAAACATGGATGTTATTCAAATTTTCTGGAGGAAAAAATCCTGGTGATATGTTAAAAAAAACCATATAAAATGCCCTTTATGGGCACTGAATTGCCATTGATATTGGTATCAGTTTTGTTCACATTTGTCTGTTCCATTTGATTCTCAGGCATAAGAAAAAAAAAGGAAAATAACTGAAAAAAGCATATCTGTAAAACTACTCTATTATTTCCAACATGAGGATAAAATAATTCACAAAAGAACATTGATTCTCCCATGTTAATTACAATCTTTACTTTATTAGGCAGAAAACTAGCTCTCAAAATGGAAAAAAAAAAAACACTGCTCAATTATCATCAATGGATATCTATAAAAACACTTTTAGAGTTGTGCTACTTCTTTCTTTTAGCAAGGGAAACAATTCACAGTTACAAAAGCTTGCTTTTTAGGAATTAAAAAAAGAAAGCAGATCCACACTTTAAAAATAGGGATCCGTGTTAAATATACAGGAAAACTAATGATATGAAATCTAAAATTTGACACAGAGTACCTCTATAAACTTTATGCAGCTCACACTTAACATCGCTCTGAGCGGAACAGCTCAGTCATAAATTTCAAGCTATTAAAATAGAAGGGCAAAGGCACTGAATTACTTCTAGGAATTAAAAAGAAAAAAAAAACGGAAGAAAGAAACAAGACTTTCATCCTTCCTTTCATGTTTTTTAATACCCATTTCACTTATTTACGACAGCAATAGGATTTAGTAGTGGTGCAATTTTTAAGTTGGCAAAAACAGCACGCCGTTCTATTTTTCTTACTGTGTTTACATCTGCTATTTGTATAATTCTATTAATATTTAAATAATTGCACCCATGATTTTTTGTCTTTGGTTTCGCCAGTTTTTATTTTTATCAGTTTCAAAGAGCAGCTGACAGTGGCTGTGTATGGCTTAGATCTACAGAACAAGAGCTGCTGGTGAGAGACTGAATGGACAGGAAGAGTTAATAGCATTGAGACATGTAATTTAACAAGGACTAAATGAAAATTTCATCTAGGTAGGGATACCTTGGCCTTGCTTGTACATTTCTAGCTCATTCATGTACATCTGTATGTCTGTCTGGAGAGACCTGTTATTCTCACACAATCTGGCAATGTCTGCAGCCTGGTAGAGAAAAACTTCAATTTTAGTTCTAACCACAACTGAAATATCTCATAATAAAAAAATGTATCTATATACAATTTTATAATTATGACATTTAGTTTTATAGAAACTGATCTGACGCCTCTGTCTTCAAATCAACAACAAATACATTGAGATATGTTACGAGTCAAATTGCATCTTTTCATATAATACATTAGAATCTTCACAAGTAAAAAGTGCCCTATGATGAATATCATAATAATGTATACTAACAGCAACAGCCTAAACATAGTTTCACGGATAAGTTTCAAAGATTAAAATCCACTAGAAAAGGGCTGCTGATGAGCGAGAGAACTTTGATTTAGATTTTATCAAATATCGTTGCTTTCCTTTCCTTGGTCCGGCCCAATCTAACCATTAATTGTGACTCAACACGGGAAAACCCAGCTAAAGACGCTGGCTCCCATTTGAAGCTAGAGGCAATAATGTGTGTCAAGGCGACTCTTAACATCAATAATTTAATCTTCTTTAGAACTTTGTAAAACAAAAACTACTAGAGGTACATGCATTCTGTTTTTTTCTTACTGTTCCTTAAATTCTGCACTTTCTGGTGGTGTTAAATTTGCAGATACTAAAATTTCCGTCTTTAGCTGGGTTTTCCCATGTTGGGTCACAATTGGTTAAGAAAATGGACTGATAGATCGTACAGCAGAGGCAAAGAAGCTCCAGCGATACGAAACTGACAAAGATATATATGGCAATTTGAAACTCAAAAGTTTTGCTGCTTAACTTCAATGCCATATAATTAGACTTTAGATTTGATTTTTAAATTTGATTCCACATCATTTTAAGAGGTTTCTGTCATATAAACCAAAGCTAAAAAGTTGTCCAACTAATATATTTTACTATTTTATAACAAATAACTCCTAAAAAAAGTAACCACTGAGAATGGAGGAGAAATGTCTCAAAACCATTCCTATCCCTAATTAATGTACTATTATGTGCTTAAATTTGAGATTGAAATAAATATAAACATATTTTTGAAAGGTCCTTTTGCTCTCTTTCTTCTTACTTTGAATCAACAAATATTCTTTTGGTTTTTTTTTTTTAATTGTGGTAAACTCAAGTTTTGAAAGCTCCGAAAATGCACTGTTTTAAGTATATAAGGACAAAAAGGACACTATTCTCTTTGTTTTAGTAGGCATTTTGACACAATTTTACTGAATGGTCAATATTGTCCAGCCTCTTTTGTAAAACAAAATTAGCTTTTAAAACGCAACAAACTACTGTACCGATGGGAAGCTGTTGATTCGAGAGCTTCCTGTTTTGCTCTTTTCCATGTCAGAGACCTCTTTTCTCAAGCCACTTAGGATGTCACTGAATTTCACATTTTCTTCATTCATCTTTTGCCATCTGCTCTTTTGATGCTGAAGCAACGCTGAAAATATAATTAAAATGACTGTTAACCAAATTTGCACTACACCTCCGAGGTCATAACTTTTTTACCACCACTGACAAAAGAGCAATAAAAATTTTCCTTGAGTTACAAAGTGCTAAAATTTGTTGTGAGGGTGGACAAAAATTTGTCCTGTATCACAGCCGACAGGTTTTGGGTGTGACCGTTCCTAGTTCTATGTTTCTTCGTCAAATCTTTAAAATTTATGACAAAAGTAGTATTAAAATTTTAGACAGTTATAAAATCACATCATTATGACAATGCTCTTCCTTTTTATGTACAGTGGAATCCGCCAGAAGTCAACTCGCTTGAAGTCAACTCTCGGTTAAAGTCAACACTTCGCAGCGGTCCCGTTTTATTCCTTCTTTATTTAAGTAACTTTGTTTCGCATTAAGTCAACAGCTTCGGACCAATTTTCACTTAAAAGTCAACATCTCGTGGTCAAGACCCCAGATGGGTCTTGGGAGAGACAAAGAGAAATAGCGAAGGTGGGTGGGTGGGAGCTCTTTGTTTCCAATCATGATTCAAGGCACAGCGTGCAGCGCTTGCTCGCCTGCCTGGGCCCACAGGCCTAGCGAGGGCTAGTTGGGGAGAGGGGGCTCTAGTGCAGCTGGACAAAGACAGTGACACTGACAGGTGCTGATTGGCGCAATTCACTGATGATTCCCCCACTCCTTCCCGCCTCGCCAAACCTGTGCGAACACAGTGTTCATGTGCACACACCTACACGTTCCATCCCTGCATGTACATCTAGGCTAAGCTAACCTTCATCATTTCTCTGAGTACCTTCCTAATGGCTAAGCAGTGCTCGTTGAATTTATCTACTTCTTACACATTGTAATAAGTTACACCCCCCACCCCAATGAAAATGGATAAAGTCAACCTCGCATAAAGTCAACACTTTTTTTCGGCCCCGAGATGTTGACTTTAGCCGGATTCCACTGTATTTCTGATAATACTTTGTCCCTCACCACGAATGACAGACTTACAATGTTTTGCCACAGCCTCATTTTTATGTTCTAATAACCGTCAGAACATGTTTTGAACATTTTTTTATGGTCTCAAAAATATTTCTTATGAAAAAGGTCATAAACTTTCTAATCATGCAATAAACATTTTTGAGTAAAAATTTTACCAAGTATTCAAAAATGTCGATTTAATACTTCAATAGGCTGGCAGTCCTATAGACTCATTTTGTGGTCCAAGTGTTACACAAATGCATTGAGAAATTTTCACTCTCAACCATTTCACATCTTCAAACAAGGAAAAATAAACTTTTTTCATGAAAATAACATTGATAGAGGCAAAGAAAAAATTTTTTAAAATAAAAGCCTTAAAAAATTCTTTATTAAAATTCAGAAACCAATAAAGACCCACAATTGCTGCAATTCCAAGGCAAGATTATTAAAATTCCTTCCTTAAGTTTACAGATAATTCAATGTACCTAAATTTTGATACATGTATCAGAAGTTTACATGATCTTTCTTATTAAAGACTGATAGCTTTGACTTTGAGTAAAACTGGAAGATCTCATTCAATGCTCTAGAGCAGTTGATAACAATACACTAAGAGATTGAGTTACAAATCAGTGAGTTAAATACAAGTAACAAATTTTCTATTGAGGGAAACAAAAATCTCTAAGTGGAAAATGTAACACAATTTGCTTTAAGACATTGTACACTGTTAAAAGTGATCATGACCAGGAAGAATATAAATATTCCTATATTTAAAAAAAGCACTAATAAAAACACCAAAAATGTGAACATTGCTTCAGTCTGACATTGGTTTGAACAACGTTATTTAAAGCCTATAATAATGATCAATATTTAACATGTAACTTGTAATACAAGGCTGCAATAATAAAAGCTGAGCTAGTCCTTTCAACACTATAAGATTTTGCATTTGTATACAGTTTAAAATAGAATTGAGAATAAGATGCAAGTGTACTGCAAGGACGCAAAATAATTTTTTTAAACTATTAGCCTAGCATTGCATCCTGCAGAAAACTGATGTATTAAAGAAGAGCAGTGCAACAGTAGATCTTGTTTTAACAAAACATAAAAAATGGTAATTCCACACAACTGGAAAATCAATAAATGAAAAAGTAGTGGTTAGGCATCTCTATTACTGACCTGTGACATATCCATCTCGTTCATCTGCCTCGTCCAGTCCACTTCCTGCCCGAGGCCGATGCTGGTCTGGCCTGCCCAGTGAAGCATAAGATTTGTCTGAGCTGGGACTGCTGTGACTAGACACATGGGACGAGTTGAACGCAAGCCTGGGGTCAAACTCCGCACCAGAGCTATGCTCACTTTCCTGGCTGTTTGACCGGCTGCTACTCAGCACCCTTGACAGAGTGGCAGATTGCCCGGGCTGGTCGTGAGGGCTGTAACCGTATTGAGGTATCTGAGCACCCACTCCCATATGGGCCCCAGGGTAATTGTACATTGAACCAAAAGGTGGGTAAAGGTTTTGACTGACGGCGGAACTCAAAGAGGGCTGATAAAGGTTCATGTGATGGCCAGTGTAGCCTGCATACTGTTGCTGAGGTGTGAACTGGTCAGCACCCTGGCTGGCAGTGTATATTGAAGGACTAGTAAAGTCTGGGTTGTATTGACTCACATAGCCATGTGCCCCCACCATTGGGTTGTACGACATCATGGGATGTGAAGGAAAGCTTGCACTTGGGGTCATAGAGCGTCCTATTGTGCTGGTGAAATACGACTGCTGATTACTGCTATTTTGAAAGTCATCTTGCATTTGGAGACTATCTCTTTTGATTTCAACAAACATGGGTTTTGAGTTAACAGTGCCTGGTGACGAGGCCTGCACAGGGAAAGATAACAGTTCATTAGATGAGAAAATCCCATTGTGACCTATGAGTTTTTGATTATCACATGTGGAGGTGTTCAAAGTCATGGGTGGATTCATTGCTCTTCTATCTTCCCCACTATGACCACCTGTCAGAGGCTTAGCCTGCAGGGGAGGAAGATTGGGATTACTGGTGTTCACAAATATGCTAGACGAATGTACAGGTTGAGGCGCCGTTGTTTCTGTGTGTAGCTCAGTTCGATAATGAGGGTTGGGGTTATGGGCAGCATGGTTTCGATGAAGGTTCGACGGGAGCCCTGACACAGTGCACTCACCCCCAGTGTCACCGAAATGCATCCGGATATGCCGCGAATTAGGTGGAGTTGCTGCAATAGACACAGAACCTCCTGACAATGATCCTGGAGGAATGTTGATGACCTTTACAGGCCTGCGCTGCTCAGCAGGACTGTTGCTTGAAGAGGTGCTAGCGGGTGATGCATGCTGAACTCGACCAGCATGGGCATTACAGTCTATCTGAGGGATGTCATTCACAGTTGAAGCAAACATGAAAGATGTAAAGTCAGCAGGAGCTGTTTGGGGAGCTGCTGATTGAAAAGTTGGGACGTACTGGGCTGAAGGTCCAGTAGATAAAGACGTTTGTCTCTCCGTTTTCTGAACTGTCCATGACACTGACTGGCCCACGTGGGGCTTTTTAATGTCAGCTGCCTGTGAAACATTCCCACCAACAGCCCTCTGTAATGTACTTACATGGCGCTCTCCAGGGTTCACAGCTTGGTTAGGGTGTTTCACCTGTAATTCTCTTAAGCGACTACTTAGAGAGTTTGCTTCACTAGCACTTTCAGCATTGGTGTAGTTGCTGTTGTAGCCAGCTGCAGAATTTATGGCACCAGGTTCTTCTTCCTCTGGGGGGTAGTTGTTTCGCTCTACATCAAGAGCTTGCTTGCATTTTTCACGATCACTTCCATACTGTGGAAACAACATAAATGAGTTCATAATTTAGCAATAAAAAGCAAAAAAGACAACAAAAGACCATTATGATCACAGCATCAACCCCTAAAACAATTAAAATCTTTGGCAAACAACCACAACAAAAGCAAAAGACATCTTATGACATAATTCAAAAGTTTATAGATATTTTCATAAGTGCTCTTGTCGTAAAGAAACTGTGCATGAGAGGTATTTTGCAAAGACAATGTCACATTTATGTACACCCAGCAGATCAAAACGTCTACATAATTATCTCACGACTTTTTTTATCTTCCGCTATTTTCAAAGTCTTCGGCCATCTCTGAACACAATCGCAAAGTTTTTTTTTAAACTTAAAAGATTTTATCAGACTAAGACAGGATAAATCAACCCCTTTACCTCCCCATTTACCGTGAATTCAATTTATCATTTTAATGTAAAAGGATTGCCTTAGGTTGAAAACAAAAAACCTCCTTGCAGTATGCTCTTGCGCCTCTCCCACAATATCATTTAGCTCATTCTGCTGACTGATTTGGAGTTTGTCTTGTCTACCTTTTTTTGTATTACAATTTTTACTTTATCAAATTAAGCAAATGGCCACAACTAATTTAAAGAATGTACTCATTCACGTCTAATGAAAAAAATAATATAAATGCTTGTAAAATTATCAAAACTTTACCAGTCCTCGACTAACTTAAGAATTTTTTTAAATGTTTCAAAAAAAAAAAAAAAAGACAAATTTTAGATGTAAAAAGTATGTTCTTCAGATATTTCTACGCAAACTCATGAGTGTTTTTATCTTATGTCAAAAGAGGATTTTCATTTCTGATATTCTTCTAACTATAACTGGCTGTAAGACGGCATGACTGATACCTAATTGTTCTCACCTTATTGATTACTTTTAGCACAACTGTACTCGGGACACTAGGATACTGCAATTTCAGTGAGGATAGCGCAGAAAAATCGCCTTCAGCCATTGAAAAGCTGAAATTATAACAATGGCACAAGTTCTGTTGCAACAAATATAAAGTCAAAAAAATATTAAAATGGTCTAGTTAAATTTATCCCTTTGTTGTATAGATTGATGATTACAAAACAAACAAAAATAAATTCAAAGGTTAGAGAATTAAGATAAATTTTTATCATTAATCATGTAACTAATAAATAGGTGGAATGACACCTATTGCTATTTAATGTAATAAACCATGTGATCAAAATCAAAGTTCTAAAGCTTGAATGTGGTACAACTATTGCAGCTATACCCATATCATTGTCAGTGATAACATCAGTTACATTTATTTATAACTTGATGTAGTGAAGAGAAATGATCAAATGTTATGCTTACTTTGCAGGGAACAAAAATAATTTGCCACTTACACATGAAGTCCCCTAGTTTGACTGGTTTGAAGACTAAAACTAGCTGCTCTAGTTTCACTTTTTGCAGGGGAAGTAAGCTGAGCAGTTGTCCCTGAGAAAAGAAGTCGTCAACCTGTCGTAGTAATAGAGGACAATTTTAGTTTCAGATATACAGTCCGTTAAACTTTTCTTACAAAAAAATTTTCTTCAACCTCTAATTTAAGCTCAACAGATGACATTTGAACTGTTACAGTGAATAGGATCATCTGAATAGGTCCGATGGCATATGGCTGATTCCATGAACTAAGAGTGTGAAGCAGTTGAAAACTTAAGTGTTAATAAACTGTTATAAATTACTTTCAATGTTTAGGTTTTAATTTCGGTTTGAATGATTCAGAGTTTTAAAAAAATCATATCCAAATCACCATTTTTGCATGGTAAATAATATATTATTTTGAAACCACTTTGCTTCTTCTGACAACAGCATGCTGAAAATGTCGTCACAAATTTGAGTTTTCTGATTTTCTACATCTAGCATAGGAAGCCCCCTTGGATTAGTTTTATTTTTTTTTAACATTGTCATAAATGGAACAGTTGCACCAGTTTCCAAAAGAAGGCAAAAAAATATATATTATCTTGAAAAATCTTTTCCACAACTGTTTTGTCATAATGTCATGAAATCTTTCATGTTTGGAAGCTTAGATTTTAAGTACACTACCTGAAAAAAAGCAACACATGGGAATATGAAAATAATTGAAATATGCTATCTGACATTCACCAAGACAATCCCAAAATGTCTCATGTTCAGACTCCAGGGCAAATAAGTTGGAAATCAGAAATTCTTTTTTTATTTGAGTAACTGCCTTTTTATAGTCTATTTTTTCTTCTTTTTTTTATTTACTAAATCAACAATAATTTTAATTCTTTCCACGAAATATTGATATAATTTTATGAAATTGTGAAGATTGCAAGTTTAGAAAAAAATCTTTCTCAAAACATTTATATGAGGCTGTCCCAAAAGTTCGTCCAGTTTATACCATGTCTTCTTCAACCCAATAAAGATATGTCTAAATTTAGCTTTTTCCCATGGTAAAAGCTTGTTTCATGTTGAAAAATGATTAAAGAGATACTATAGATATTTTATCCCTATCGTATCACACGCTTTTGTGTAGTTCTTGGTTTTGTAGAAAAAGACTTGTTTTCTAGGCTTTAAAAAGTGGACATTTTTAGTGACCTATTTTACCTTTCAAATGACTTTCTTCCCGATTCAACCTTACAGTTTTTGGCGATGAATTTTAACTGCAGGAGGTCTGTTAGACCTGTAGTGAAAAAAGTACGTCAATATTTTCATTCGAAGAAGTGCACCCTCTAGATTTGCTTAGGTCTAACGGACATAACGCTTGTTGTGAAATTGCTAGATTTACAAACACACACGAAAATGTTAGTTTTTATTGTTAATTTAATTACCACAGGCAATGTTTCAAAAAAAGCAACTTTTTGGGATTGAAACTGGACAATCATCAGTTTTAGAAGAGTAACTCTCGTCAAGAAAATCGATGGTTTTTGATTCAAGCAACAATTGTTGTGAAGTGTTATGTCCTCAACAATTAATATTTTATAATATTTGGTACAACCATAAACCTCTTTATAGCTTGATTCCGTACACAATTTGGTTTTCCATTTGAAAATATTGACCCCATAGGCCTAATCACAGCAAATTTTCAGAGCAAGCGATTAGGTCTATCGGAGTGAATGTTTGGAGTGGCGTTATGTCCGCAAAACTGCGTTATAACTGTTGAAGCCACATTCAGTGAAAGAATGGCTGCAGCATCAATTTTTTTTTATCGAAACTTCCACCTGTCCTATAGATTCTTAAACTGCAATCATTTTCATGCTGAGTGTGCCTAAAATCATGGGAATAAGAACAAAGGAAATTCACAACAATTTTTCTTTGTAGTGAGTGTTATGTCCAGACTGCAATAACACTTTTCAATTAATATAAGCCAATTAACACAAAATGAAGTAAATTTATAAAAAAAAAAAAAAAGCTGTTCTTAGGGTATATAGAATAGCCTCATAGGAAAATGTGTATTTCATTTTCTGGAACTAGATCTAGGTTTTATTAAATTATAGATCTAACGAGAACTTTATGGAGTGAGTGTTATGTCTAAATAAATAACCTGAGATTTTAAGTAGCAGTTGTGTGTAAAATTGTATCGACAATGTTTATAATAAGAGAGTAGATTCAAGGCTTATGCTGTGTATGATGAGATCTAAAACTAGATCTAGATTTTAAAGAGAACTTGGTGGGGTTTTTTTCTTTTAGTTATTTTGTAGTGAACTTTATAAATGTCCTCAATATGATACGTGTTTAGATTATGGAAAAAAGGGAAAATATACCGTGTTTTATCAAAATTGTCCCTCTAGACCTTTGAAAACATAAATTTATCACAAATAAACCTGCAAAAAGCTTGATTTTTATTTCTAATAGAATCGTTTATAATAACACTTTTGTAGTGAACGTTATGTCCGAAAAGTGACATTATGTTACCATTGTTGAAAAAAAAAACTAATTGAAAACTTTCATACTTGCAAGGTCTAGTGTGAACTTAAGATAATTTTATTCAAATTTGAATAGAATCTGTGAAACTTTTAACTTTTCAGTATTGGGTTCCCATAAACACAGCATGTCTCGGCACATTTTTGCCTCTACAAAAAAAATAAACTGAGTGAAACTCATAAAAACTGTTGTAGTTTTTCAATAATGGGTAGCCTAAAACCTCCTACCACAAATATCCCATAAAACATGCATGCTTTATACTTTTAGAATTATAAACTTCTATCGGAGTGAATCGTTATGTCTTCAATATGAAGGGAGCTGTAAGTGTAACTATAACGGCTATAACGGCTTTATACAAGGGTAACATTTATCTTTTTTCTTACACATTAGTTAAGATAGATAACTTCTCTATACTATAGACCCAATTTAAAGTGCTTTGGGGGAGTTTAATTTTTTCATCTCAATGTCCATGTTTCATGGACCAACTTTTGGGAATGCCTCATATATATGCCTCTAAGCCTAATTGTGACATATATCCAACTCACTGGCCCATGACGCAAGAAATTAATACTGACAATTACACCCTCGAAAGCTAGAAATTAGTCTTGCTTTTCATTCATAAAAAGGTTTTTAAAAGGACAAATTGACATTGTATTGATTTTATAAACTTAATCAATTGCCACTGCATATAATGTAGATTGACACTACCATGACTACAAACAGAAACCAGCATTTTTTAGACTTTTAAAAACCCTTCTTAAGAACCAAACTTGAGCAATTTTTGTTCCTTAGCAGAAACGACAGATGGGAAATAATGCCTAGTTCTGTGTTTGACAATGTATTAAATTGAAACCTAGGTGTTTTGCTTACTCCTTGCTAATATCAGGATCTATGTATCTACATCAATTCAGTTGCACTTGCAGTAGCAAAACTGATTTCAAAATTATTTCCCCACCAATTTGCTTTTGCCGTTTTGGTGACATTATTCATATCTTGAACTTGAAGTTGAACCATTATAACTAAAATCACTTGTAAAATGTAATGGAAGGATTTCCACACAGGGGTGCCACCTTAGCAAAGTCTAGAAGTTTCACAATAAAAAATTCAATCTGATTATTAGAAATATAAGGTTTTGTGCATTTTCTATCCATTGATTGAGAAAACATTAGCCTACTAACAAAATCATGAAAATGATACATCATGCAATGAAAAGTAATTTCTAACTCAAATAGATCTGGTGGCTTCCCATATTGTCACAAGGCAGTTCTAGATCTTGGCTATGATTTCAAGAACAATATTGAGTAGTGCAACAGAGAGCCCAAAATATTTTGTCACAAGGTAGATCTAGGCTATGAACAATATTGAGTAGGCTAAGTCAGAGACAGACCTGTGGAAAATATTGGACTGAGATCTTTCCATTCCCCAGTTCAGAATCTCTAGAGATCTTAACGCAGACTTAGCCTACATCCTTAGTACACTTTTATTTATGCTGTAAAAATCACAATAAAAGAATATGCTGTAATCATCTGGATGATAGAATCTTCATAAATGCACGACATTTAATTTTAAATCTAGAATAGAGACAAGAAAAACCTGAGCCCTTACCTTGCCTGAGGCTAAGATTAGAAACTAAAGACGTGAAAGCAAGCAACTTGTTGCAATCATGTGTCAACTCAACATTAGAGAGATCTAGACCCAGGTCTTTTCTAAACATGAAAATGTTTATGATACTATCTAAATTTAGATTAGATTAGATCTACGTTCTCAACACTGCTGATTTAAAAAACATTGTTTACTTTAAAAAATACTTTCTCTTTAAATCGTGACTTACTGCAGTCTCAATCTCATACGAGCGAATACGGTCTGCAACTGCTATTGAAGTCTCACGAAGTCATCCTTGATAAGATGCCCATGGCTCTCTAAAGTGTTGAAAAAAGAGTGCATGATATGAGAAAGCTAGATTGTTTACCAAAGAATGAAATAAACTGAAGAAAACGAAGGTTGGAAATCATAGGGGTTGGTCTGAAAACAATAATATTGTTCCTATTTCCAGTCTTGCGAGAAATATGGCGATTATGCGCATGAGCACAACATACTTCCGTATTGTACCATCAAAAAAACTAAACTAAGTTCTGAAGTGATAGTTTCGAAAACCAGGAGCGCTGATGTGAAAACAATCTCCTCTCTCTCTCTCTCTCTCTCTCTCTCTCTCTCTCTCTCTCTCTCTCTCTCTCTCTCTCTCTCTCTATCTATCTATCTATCTCCCTCTCTTCTCTCTCTCCACCTTTCCTTGTTTTTCTCTATATTATACGTGTATATCTATCTATGTATATAGATCTATATATACTCCTCTGTATCTTTCTTTCACTAACATACCCTAACGCTTTTAACGTCAATCTTAGCTTATCTTATACGAATCTGGTTTACTAAATGGTAGTTTCTTTTATTGTTTGCAGAACGATGTTATGGTGTACAGATTGTTTTTTATCAAACGGCCACATGAAAAAAGGCATTGTGCCTAATTCGCTACCGTTGTAAAATAAAAGTCAATTAAATTAATCTCTCTCTCTCTCTCTCTCTCTCTCTCTCTCTCTCTCTCTTTATAAGTAACGAGTGTTTTTATTTTGGCTATAACCAATCAAACAACCTTCTGAACTAACATGGCAACATCAGTTATATTACAAGGCTTCACTCTAGCATAGGCCTACTGTTAAGATCTTTCACTGCTCATAGCCTGATGTAATTGCAAATATGATGTGTCTTCAGCTTCTTTTTAAATGAATATTCTGATGCTATAGCCCTTATGTGTTGGGGGGGAGTTCCAAATTTTTTGGCATATGCATAGAAGGCCATTCTCCTGCTTTTGAATTGACAGCTGGAATTTTGAAAAGATTCAAATTAGTTTCCCTCAACGGCCTGGAAGGGGTGTACTGTATTATGGGGTCTTTAAGGTACTCAGGTGTCTTATTGTTTACTCATTTAAAACACACAAGGGCGTTTCTCTAATCTATTCTAGATTTCACAGGCAGCCAATGGAGGAATTCATAATATTGGGGTAACATGTTCTCTCTGGGGTGTTTTTAGTATTAGCCTTACTGTCCTGTTTTGAAACCGTTGTACGGTAGTTAATTAACAGATTCCGTGTTTAAACCAACAAGAGAAGAGGTGCAGTAATCTACTGTGAAATCAAGATTTAAATTGACTTCTGATCCATAAAATTTGAAATGTGGTCAATGCTTATTAATTCACAATTCGTTTGTTTGCACAAATGTTTTACTTGATGATCCATAGACAGCTTTTCAATAAAAGTTTTTAAAGTTTTTGCCTTCTCAATAAAGTAACAGACTCATTTCAATTTTTTTATGTTTGATATGTTACTTTAGTCATAAATTACCTCTTTGCCTCTGTCTTGTCTTCATTCCTTTTGGGTTTGTTATCAATCATCCACTTCTGAACATCTTTAATCCATGCACCCATCATTGTGTCAACCAAGTCTGTCACATCTGGTCTGAGGCATGACAAATTGTGTGTCGTCTGCATACATGCGTGAAAATTGGTATTATGAGATCTTACACGTCTCCTTCAGACTTTGTGTAATAGTATAAAGTAATGGTCCCAGAACGGAACCTTGAGACACACCTAAAGACAATGTACATTTGCCTGACTGGGCATCCTTTACAGCTATAGACTGACTGCGGCCAATCATCTATGACTAGATAACAGTTACTGTACCAGAGAAGTCAAACGTGTTATATAAGCTATTCAGCAGAACTTTATGATCAATTGTGTCAAAAGCGGCACTAAGATCTAGAGGAAACCGAATGGATACTTCAGTCACATCAGCCGTAGTCAGTTGGTATTTTTTTTATTTTCAAAAGAACATTTTCTCTATCATGGGACTCCATGTAAGCTGCCTGGCATGCTTCAACTAAATTGTCTTGAGAAAGATGCTGTTTAATTGGGTGCTACTTTTTCTCGAAAT